>JAREIK010001825.1:85000-294750 GCA_029783825.1 Sapria himalayana
ATTATATACATATAGTTATGTTTAAATAGTTTATGTATACTATTTTTATAGTTATATAGATATAGTTATGTTTAAATACACTTATATAAAATATACTTATATTTATGTACATTGTTTTTGTATATTGCATATAGTTATGTATATTAATGTAGTTATTAATTCGGCATACCTACTGTGCACCATAAAAATCCACACAATGACAACGCATTATATCACAAAGGCATGAAGTATGTATACGAATAAATATATATACACAATCCAAGCAAACCATGATTAATAAAGGAGAAGAATTTCGGAAACAATTAATAATAGAATCAATTTGCATAACTCAATCTTCGATTGAGCAATCCAAGATAATCGATGATGAATAAATGTATAAAATGTACCTCAAATCAAATAACAAATTAATACTTAAAGCTCGATTATATTTTGATGTGTCGGTGTCGAGAGATAGATGGTCGCATGCGGAGGTTCGCTTCACTTGTTAGAGATTATGGCATCTCAACAAGTGAATGTATATATTAGCAAATTATTTATATTTTTAATTATAAAAACATTAAATAAACAATATATATATATATATATAATACAAAAAGACTCATTAATTTTATTTACTATCAAAAATTTTTTCAACAAAATTAATGTGCGTGTAGCAAGGTACACATGAAAAATAAACACCTTACAATTTTTTATTAAATTATTCATTAAATAATAAATATATAAACAATTAAAAAAAATATGTTTAGCCTTATAAAAAAATATCAAATAGGTACAAAATTAACAAACTTCATATAATAAGACATAAATAAAAAGATGATTTGTCTTTTAGCCACTCGCATAAGAGTTATAAAATACTCTTAATGTTAAAAAATATATAAAAATTTATATTTTATCGTTATAAATTTTTAAGAATTCATATTAATTTTTACTAAGATAATATGAAATAATTTTAAAAACATAAAATTTCATATTATTTGATATCATTAATAATTTTTAAAATTCAAAAAATTACTTAAAGTGAGAAGAGAATTAAAAATAGTTATATTTATTATTTTAATAAAAACTTAATGTTAAAAGCTAATAGTAAAAATATTACTCAAATGTTTAATTAGTATAAATTTTAGTAGGAGCAACCATCTATCTATATATAAATATTAATATTAACTTAATATTTTAAAAAATATTAAGTTAATGTATTTTATTAAATAATAACAATCACTAAGAGTTCTTATTTTTTCTAAAATTTTCAATAATATTTTATTAAGGGGGGAAGCACCAAATAAGTATGGTGCCCCAATGGCCCAATCTTTTTTATTTCTATCAATGGGCTAAGTTTATTATTGAAAATGATAGTGATTTTTTATTAATTAAGTTAATGTAATTTATTGGGATGTACATTTTGTTTTGAACAATTCTAAAGATGATATAAATATAAAATAGAAAAAATATCTTTATAAAAATATATTTCAGAAATTCATGAAATATTCTTTGAGAAAACTTTTCAAAAAATAACAAAAAAGATCCAAAAGTTTCTAGACTATTGAACACTATTTTAGTCATAGTGAGGCATGTGTCTCGTTGAGACACACCTTTCCTGAGGTTGCAAGAAGGCATGATAAAGGTGCACCTTGTGAAGGTGCATTGTGTGGGGTCACACAAACATCAAAAGCACTCATTTCCTTGTAACATAGATACTGTCAAAATTTACAAATAGTCAAATATTACTCTAAAATGCCAATGATGTAGACATGTGCACATTAGATACAATCATCAAAAATAAGAACATATCATTCTCTCCACAACCTTGGTGTAACTCAATGGGAATGATATGCCATCATCATTTTCATCCCCACTATATTTTCCATTCCTAGAATACCAAGCATGATATCTTCTAAGTAACAGCTGATGTTCAAGAAGTTCATGCCAAAGTTGTCCACAAGTTCTTTAACATGGCCTAAAAGAATGAAAGTGCATAATTAAAAAGTACACTTCTCTAAGATTGATGTCCATGTCTACATCACATTTCTTTATATGGAGTCTATATGGATCACTGGGTTTAACATTCACGGTCGGCTTAATTGAAAGGGTCAAAGGATTCTTTCTAACGGTAGGTGCATTGTCCACAAGATTAATCTGTCGGTGCCCCATGTTGCCTGAAATCTTACCAACATATAGAACATGTCAATGTCATTACACATTTATAATTACATACATGTTATTATAAACACATGCACATCCAATAGAAGCTTAATCGGTTACCTAGTCTTCCCCTCGAATAGTAAGACAATCTCTCAAACATGTGAAAGTGATGAGTTGACAGAATAAAACCCGATTATGATAATGATTTTACCTTTAATTGAATTGATATGTTCCAAAAAATGTTACGTATTAAAGATTCGCCAACTTCCATTTAGTGAAATTCCCCATTGAAAGATGATAATTAAAACTAACCAAAGAAAAATCTAGAAACTAACCTCCATGCAGTGAAATACCCAATTAGTGGTTATTTTTGTTTTCTTGAATTGGAATTGGTTTTACTTATTGGAAGGATTCCAGAGAGACCGGTTTTTCTTCTTCTATGTCTCCATAACGATTGCTTGCTTTTTCGTCTTTTTTTTTCTAATCCATTGAAGTTTATATTACGAAGGAGGAAGAAAAATCAAACGATTTGCTTTAGAAGTAGAACTATGCTATGGACAGTCAATACTAGGAGCCAGAAAATATCATATATATCATTACTTCTACAAAATAAAAATTTTATCTGCAACACTTTTTATATGTAAACATTTCCTATATTAGATTAATCACATATTATGTCTTTCTATGACATGCTTTAGAAGCCATTTTCGATATTTGTCAATTTGTTTGAAGTTGCAAAAAATGCCATACATATAATTTCGATATTTTCTGTACTTTAAGAAATGATCAAAATCAATATAAGTCTTTCTTTTAGTAACATGGGTTCCATTTACACTCTTCAGGTTTAAATGATTTTTTATTGTGCATTAATCTAGGCAAATAATATTGATATTGATAGGCAACTAATAACACCTCCACTAGTTAGTAGTAGAGTAGGTAATGATGTGTTGAGGATTTCATTTCATGTTGTAGATTCGCGAGTAAGATTTTTATTCTTGGATCAAAATCATATTTTATCTATACTTACCTAAGAATGAATTTAAAAGTGAATTATTAACTCTATTATAATTTAGCCAAGCAAAACTCAAATACTTCATTAATCACACACACACATATATATAACAGACATTAAGTAGCTAGTACACATGAAAGTGATTTGGGGTAGAAATATTTAAATCATTAAAAAATAAATTTTGAGTGCACAAATTAGTTTATATGATAGAGTTGAGCTTCAAGAATGTAATTTATTTGCCAAAACTTTTGAGTTTGAATCTCATTTTTGAATTAGTAACAATATATTTTATCAAGCTTACCTAAATATAAGGTTGAAAGAAACATTCATCTCTATGTAAATTTAATAAAGATATATGTTGATATAATACCTTGATTGTTGGAGGAATCAACATTAGAGAATTCAAAGAAAGAAAAAAAATGAGCCAAGACATTAATAAAGCTGCCTAAGAAATGATGAAAAATTTTGTTATCAGAGCCCAAATTGAAAATGTGGAATTTGGATTTTTTTTTATAAGTAAAAAAAAAACAATATCAAAAAAAAAATATGTACAACATAAAGAAGCTTTGGTTTATTACATTCAATGAGAAATAAAAAATAAATTTATGTTTTGATTTTCCTAATAATAAACTTTACATATTGTGATTTGTATTCCTGCAATCTTCGGTTCCTTTCTCTCCATATATTGTTGTCAGTATGACATTTTGGATTAGGTTCTTTGGCGTGTTGGCTGAATGATTTTTATGCATAATTTTGAAGGCTGTTGAAATGGAATGCATGTCCTTTGTCATTCATGTCCAATTCTTTAAGTTGTCCCAATTTACCTTTATAAATGGGCATTGAAAAAATAGAAGCTAAAATAATTCTATTTAAGAACAGAATTCACAATTCAGATTTGTTGGAGTCGAAAATAACTAATCATTTATTCTTAGCTTTTCGTATTTTGCAATCCATAGGTAGATGACATGTTCGATGATACATTTTGGTGTCTAGATTAATCTCGTCCAAGTTGTTTTTTCTTTCCTTTTATCCCCAATAAGAAATTTATAGGTTTCATAAATAATTCTTCTATTTTTTCTCCATTTGCTTAGATTTTCTTGAGATTGTTTAATGGTACCATATTTTTGTATTAATGTATCATTTGAGATTATGGATTTTCAGAAAGGAGAATCATCTTTGAATATATAGTAGTTCTAGATATTTTGAGAATTAAGATAAAAATGATACATCTATTTTATCCAGAAAGAATCCTCCTTCCTATTTATTCTCCATAGAATTTTAGTAGGAGCAAATATCTATGTATTTATTTTTAAATATTTATTTATTTTTTTTTACATTATTAAAAAAAATATATTTTTATTATATTTCAAGATTTTCAAATTTTGTATTAATTAATTTTTTTAAGTTTTTAATCATAAATTTTTTTATATATAAAAATATTAATATTTACTAGTTTATTCATCAATTCAAATATTTTTAAAAATATTTTCTATTTTATCATACAATGAATTATTTTATATGTATATTAGAAGAAATTTTAATGTATATTAATTTATTTTTTATAATATCAAAAAAAATTATTATACTTATCGAATTAATTATTTAATGTTACTTTAATACAAATTTTTAAGTTTCTTAATTAAAAATTTGAGAAAAATTTTTAGTATAATTTTTTAAAAAATTAATACAACATAAAAATAGTTATTTTAGTCATTATTAATATTATTTTTTGTATTTTTATATTTTTTATATTATTTATTTAGAATATCCTTTTTTTATAATTTTTCGAGGAGAATGTATCTTTCAAGGAATGCTCATCTATAGACTATTAACATACATTTAATAAACAAAATTAAATAAAATATTAAAACTAATAATAAATTAAAAAAAATTAAATAATTAAAAATTGGCTAGAAAAATTCTGTCGCTAAATCCATCCCTATGATTGGTATTTAATTAGCTAGCGAAGTTCCATAACTAAATCATTCGTTATATTCCAGATTTAATTATCTAGGGAAATTTCGTCGCTAAATCCATCGCTATATTTCAGATTTAATTATCTAGGGAATTTTCGTCGTTAAAATCTATCGCTATATTCTGGATATAATTGACTAGAGAAATTCTATCACTAAAATTTGTCGCTAAATTAAATATATAATTAACTAGGAAAATTCTATCACTAAACTTGTCGATAAATTTATGGATGTAATTAGCTAGGAAAATTATATCGCTAAAATCCATCGATATGGTCCGGATGTAATTAGCTAGGGAATTCCATTGATGAAATTTGTCACTATGTTCCGGATGTAATTAGTTAGGGAAATTATGTCGGTAAATCCATAGCCAATTTCCAGATTTTATTAGCTAGAGAAATTTCGTCGCTAAATTAATCAATTTATTCAGAATTTTATTAGCTGAGAAAATTTCGTCGCTAAATCCGTCGATATATTCAGATTTTTATTAGCTGGAGAAATTTCATCGCTAAACTCGTAGCTATATTTATGATTTTATTAGCTAAAGAAATTTTGCCAATAATCCATTGCTAAAGAAATTCCCTAGCTAATTTAACATTTTCTTGTAGTGTTCTTCCCTTCTTCTTCTTCTTCCCCCTCTACTTCTTTTTATTCTTATTGTTCATCATTCCTTCTTTTTCTTACTCTTCTTCTTCTTTTTTTTTACTTCTTCTTTTTCTTCTTCTTTTTCCTAATCTTTTTTTTCTTCTTCTTATTTTTATGCTTATTCTTCTTAATCTTTTTCTTCATCATATTCTACCTCTTCTTTTTTTTTCTTCTTCTTCTTTCACTTCTACATCTTCTTGTTCTACTTCTTCCCATTCTTTTTTATATTTTTATTATATTCTTCTTCTTCCCCTTCTTTTTTTACTTTTCTTCTTCTTCTACTCCTTCTTCTTCCTCTTTCTCTTCTTCTACTTCTGTATTCTTCTTCTAAATCATTTTTTTTCTATTCCACTTCTTTTTCACCTTATTTTTCCTATACTTCTGCTTTTCTACTTCTTTTTTCACTTTTTTTCTTCTTTGTCCTCTTCCTCTTCCTCTTCTTCATGTTATGCTTCTTTTTTTTTCTTCTTTTTTTTCTTCTTCCTCTTCTAATTCTTCTAATTCCCTCTATTTTACTTCTTTTTCTTCTTCTTCTTCTTTTTCTTTTTCTTTTTCTTTTTATTCTTCTTTCAGTTCTTCTTCTTCTTATTTTTATTATTTCATCTTATTCTTCATCTTCTTATACCTTTTTTTCTTCATCCTCTTCTTCTTCTTAATCTATTTCATCTTCATCTTTTTTTTATTTCTTTATCTTTACTTCCACTTCTAAGTTTTCTTTATCTTCTTCTTCCTCTTCCTTTTTTTCTACTCTTTCATATTCTTCTTCCCCCTACACTTCTTCTTGTCTTTCCTCTTCTTCTTCTTCTTCTATGTTTTACCTTTTCTACATTTTTTATTCTTATTTCTATACTTTTTATTCTTTTTCCTCTTCTTCTTCTTCCTCAACTTCTTCTTATTCTTCTTCTTCTTCATATTCTTTTTCTTCTTCTTTTTCTACTTCATCATTATTTCATCATCTTCTTCTTCTTCTTCTTTCATCAACTTCTTCTATTTTTTCTTCAACTTCTTCTACTTTTAATTCTTCTTCTGATTTATATTATTTCTTCTTCTATTTCTTCTTTTGATTCTTCATCTTCTTCATTTTATTCATCTTATTTTTGTTCTTATTATTCTTCTTCTTTTTTTTCTACTTCTTCTTTATCAATTTCTTCTTCTTCTTTCTATTCTTCTACTTCTTCCTCTTCTTCTTCTTCTTCTTCCTCTTCCTCTTCTTCTTCTTCCTCTTCATCTTCTTCTTCTTCCTATTCTACATTTTTTTTCTTGTTCTTCATATTCTTTACATACACTTCTTCTTCTTTCCCTTCTTTCTCTTCCTTGCATTCATGTTCTTCTTCTATTTCTTCAACTTTTTATTTTTATTCTTCATCTTCCTATTACAACTCTTTCTTCTTTTTCTTCTTCCTTTATTTTCTCTTCTTCTTCTTTTTCTTTTCTCCCTTCTTATTCTTCTTCTTCTTCTTCTTCTTTTCTTCTTCTTTTTGCACTACCTCTTCCACTTTTTCTTATTTTAACTTTTCCTCTTTTTCTTCTTCCTTTTCTTCTTCTTCTTCTTGTTCTTCTTGTTCTTCTTGTTCTTCTTTTTCTTCTTTCTATTTTTCTTCTTCTTCTTTCTCTTCTTCTTTTTCTTCTTCCTCCACTTCTTCTTTTTCCTCTTCTTTTTCTTCTCTCTTCTTATTCTTATTCTTTTTGCTCTTCTTTTTCTCTCTGCATTCTTCTTCTTTTTCTTATTCTTATTCATCTTTTTATTCCTCTTCTTCTTCTTTTTCTTATTTCTATGTTTATTCCTCCTCCTTTTCTTCTTCTTGTTCGACCTCTTCTTCTTCGTCAACTTTATCTTCTTCTTTGTCATCCTCTTCTTCTTCGTCAACTTTATCTTCTTCTTCCTCATCCTCTTCTTCTTCATATTTACCTTCTTCGTTTTTCCCTTCTTCTTATTCTTATTCTTCTTCTTCTTATTTCATCTTCTTCTTGCATCATCATCATTATCTTCTTCTTCTTCCTCTTTTTCTTCTTCTTCCTTTTCCTCTTCTTCTTCTTCTTCTTTCTCTTATTCTTCTTCTTTTTTGTTCTTCTACTTCTTCTTCTTCCTCTTCTTCTTCTTCTTCTATCTTTTATTCTTCTTCTTTTTTGTTCTTCTACTTCTTCTACTAATTCTTATTCTTCATCATCATCACATACATCTTTTTCTTATTATTATTATTATTCTTCTACTTCTTCTTTTACTTCTTCTCCTTCATATTCCACTTCTATATTTTGTTTTTGTTCATCTGCTCTCTCTTCTTCCACTTCTTGTTCTTCTTCTTCTTTTTTCTTTATATATTTTGATCTACTTCTTCTGCTTCTTATTTTTCTTCTTCTTCCTTTTACTTCTACTTCCTTATACTTCTTTTTCTTCTTCGTTTTCTTTTTCATCTACATCTTCTTCTTCCTACTCTACTTATTATTTTTTAATCTTCTTCTTTTTCTTCCTTTTCTTCTTCTTCCTCTTCGTCCTCTTATTTTTCCTACTCTTGTTATTATTCTTTTTTTTTCTTATTCTTCTTATTATTGTTCTTCTTTTTTTTCTTTCTTCTTCCTTTTTTTCTTCTTCTTCCACTTCTTCTTTTTTTCCTCTTATTCTTCTTCGTACTCTTATTCTTCTTTTTATTATTATTATTATTATTATTATTATTCTTCTTCTTCTTCTTCTCTTCTTCTTCTTCTTCTTTATTTTGTTTTACTTATTTTTTTTTCTTTTTCTTTATCATATTTTACTTCTTCTTCTTCTTCTTATTTTTCTTCTTTCTTAATCTTCTTCATCTTCTTTTTTTTCATCTTTCTTATTGTTCATCTTTTTTATCTTCTTCTTCTTCTTCTTCTAATTATTTTTATTTTTATTTTTCATCTTCTTCTTCTTTTTCTCTTTCTTTTTTTTTCTCTTCTTCCTCTTCTTCTTCTTCCTGTTATTCTTTTTCTTCTTCTTTTTTCTTTTTTTCTTTATCTTCTATATCACATTCTTTCTTTTCTACTTTTCTTTTTTTTCTTCCTCTTTGTCATGTTCTTCTTCTTCCTCTTCTTAATCTTCCTCTTTTTCTTCTTCTCCATCTTTTATTTCTCCATCTTTTTATACCTATGCCTCTTCTTAATTTTCTTCTTCTATTTTATATTCTTCTTTTTTTTCTTCTTCTTCCTCTTTTTCTCCTTCTTCCTCTTCTTCTTCTTCATTTTCTTTCTTCTTCTTCTACATCTTCTTCTTCTTCTTCTTCTTCCTCCTCTAGTTCTTTTTCTTCTTCCCTTTCATTTATTTTTATTCTTATTTCTCTTTTTATTTTTTTTCTTCTTCCTCTTCTTCTTCTTCTTCAACTTTTTCTTCTTTTTCTTCTTCTTTCATCTTCTTCTTCCTCTTTTCTTCTTTTACTTCTTCTTTTTTCTCATTTTCTTTTTTATCTTCTTATTCTTCTAGCTATTGTTCTTCTGCTTCCTTTATAATTGCTTTCTTCTTTTGCTTCTTCTTCTAATTTTTATTCTTTTTATTATTATTTTTCTTCTTGTTCATCATCATCTTCTTATTCTTCATCTTCTTCTTTTGGCTCTTATATTTCTTATTTTTCTTCCTCTTCTTCTTCTTTTTTCCATTCTTTTTCTTTCTCTTGTTCTTCTTATTTTTCTTCCACCTCCTCTTACTCTTCTTCTGCATCTTCTTGTTATTCTTCTAATTTTACTTTTTCGTAATCATATTATTCTTCTTATTCCTCTACTTCTTCTTCATCTTCTTTTTCCTCTGCATTTTTTTTTCTTCTTTTTCCTATTTTTTATTCTTCTTCTTATTATACATCTACTTATTCTTCTTCTTCTTCTTTTTATTATTCTTCTTGTTCTTATTTTTCTTCATTCTATTCTTCTTCTTCCTCATCCATTTTTTATTCTTATTCTTCTTCATCTTCTTCTTCTTTTTTCTCTTTATATTTTTTACTTCTTCATTTTTTTACTTCTTCATTTTTTTACTTCTTCATTTTTTTACTTTTTTTCTTCTTATTCTTATTCCACTTCTTCTTCCTATTTTTCTTCTTCCTCCTCTTTCACTAGTTCTTCTTCATTTTTTTCTCTTTCCTCATTCTTCTTCTTTTGCTTCTTCTTCTTCTTCTTCTTCTTCTTGTACTTCACATCGTCATCTTTTTTTTCTTCATACTCTTATTCTTCTACTTCCACTTCTTCTTTTTCTTCCACTTTTTCTTCTTCTTCCTATTTTTTCTTATTATTTTTATTCTCTTATTTTTCTTATTATTATTATTATTCTTCTTCTTCTTCTTCTTCTTTTTCTTCTTCTTTTTTTCTATGCCTTTGTCTTATTCTTCTTCTTCTACCATTACTTTTTCTTCTACATCATTTTTTTCTTCTTCTTCTACTACTTATTTTTATTCTTTGTTTTCTTCTTATACTTAAACTCCTTTTACTTTTTCTTGTTCTTTTTCTTATTCTTCCTCTTCTTCTTCTTCTTCTTCCTCTTTTTTTTTCTTGTTTCTCCACTTCATCTTTTTCTACTTCTTAATTATCTTCCTTTTCATCTTCTTCTTCTTCCTCTTCTTCTTCTTCTTCTTCTTCTTCCCCTTATTCCTATTTTTTAACATTATCATCATCTTCTTCTTTTCTTTTTGTCCTTCTTACTAGTCTTCTACTACTACTTTTTCTTCTTATTCTTCTTTCACTTCTTCTTTTACTCCATTCACATCTTCTACTTCTACTTCTTCTTCTTCTTCCTTTTTTCTTTTTCTTCTTTTTTTTTCATATTCATCATCTTCTTCTTCTCCTCCATCATCCTCCTCTTCTTCTCCTTCTTCCTCTTAATCTTCTTCTTCCACTTCTTCTTTTTATTCTTCTTCTTATTCTTCTTCTTCTTCATTTTCATCTTATTCTACTTCTTAATTTTTTTCTTCTCCTTCTTCTTATACTTATTTTTACATTTTATATTTCTTTTTGCTCCTTATTTTTCTTCTAATACTTCTAATTCTCCTTCACCTTCTTCTACATTTTATTCTTCTCCATTTTATTTTTCTTTTCCCCATTCTTCTTCTCCTCATAATTTATTATTATTATTCTTCTTTTCTTCTTTTCATTCATATTCTACTTCTTCTCCTTTTCCTCCTACTACTAGTTGTTTTAGTACTTCTTCTTATTCTTCTTTTTCTTCTCCTTCCTCTTCTTCTATTTCTTCTTCTCTTCTTTTGTATTTTTCTTTTACTTCTTATTCTTCTACTCCTTATTCTTTTTATATTCCATCTTGTTTTTCTTTTCCTTCTTCTTTTTCTTCTCCTTCTTAGTCTTTTTCTCCTTCTTCATATTTTTCTTCTTTTTATTCATCTTCTTCTCCACCTTCTTTTTCTTATTATTCTTTTAATTTTTACCCTTCTTCTTCTTCTATTTTCTTTTCTTCTTCTTATTTTTCTCGTTCTACTTCTAGTTCTTTATATTCTTATTCTCATTCTTATTATTATTCTTCTTTATAATCTTCAAATTGTTCATCTTCTTCTATTTCATCCAGCTCTTTTTATTCTTTTTCATCCTCATCTTCCACTTCTTCTTCCTCTTCCTCTACTTCTTTCTCAAATTTTTCTTCTACTTTTTCTTCTTTTCTTCCTCATTATCTTCTATCTCTACTTTTTCTTCCTATTCTTCTTCTTTCTCTTATTCTTCAATTTCTTATTTTTCTTCTTAATTTTCTTCTTCTTGTTCTTATTTTTCATCATCTTTTTTTTTCTCATCATCATCATCATCTTTTTTTTCAATGTCATCATATTCTTCTTCTTCTTTTTATCCTTATTCTTCTTCTAGTTCTTCCTCTCTTTCATTTTCTTCCTCTTCTTCTTTTTCATTCTCTTATTCTTCTTAGTATTCTTCTTATTTCTATTCTTTTTCTTCTTGATTCTCTTAAAATTATTCTTCTTATTCATCCATTTTTTATTCTTTCTATTCATATTCGTCTTCTTATTCTTCATCTTTTACTACTTCTTATCATTCTTCCTCTTCCTATTCTTCTTCTTCTTCTTCACATTCTAGTTCCTCTACATTTTCTTATTCCTTTTTTTATTCATTTCTTATGCCTCTTCTTCTTCTTTATCCTATACTTATTCTTCTTCTTTTTCTTCTTCTTTTTCTTCTTCTTTTTATTCTTATTTTTCTTCTTCTTTTTCATCTTCTTTTTCTTCTTCTTGTTGTTGTAGTTAGTCATTTTCTTCTTATAATTTCTTATTCTTCTTGTTTCACTTCTTCTTCTTCTTCTTTTTTTTCTTCTTCTTTTTTCTATTTCTTCTTATTTTTCTTCTTCATTCTTCTTCATTTTTCTTATTCTCCTCTCTCCTCCGTTTCTTCTTCTTATAATTCCTATTTTCCCTATTATTTTTATTCTTCTTCTTCTTTCCCTTCTATGTCTACCTCTTCTTCTTCTTCTTGCTCTTCTTCTTCCTCTTCCTCTTCATCAGTTTTTTTTCTTCTTTGTCTTGTTCTAGATCTTCTTCTTATTTTTATCTTCATTTTTTTCGGCTTCTTTTTCTTCTTATTTTTCCTCCTACTCCTCCTCTTCTCTTCTTCTTCTATTTCTTCTTCTTCTTCATCATTTTTTTCTTCTTATTACTATTATTCTTATTCCTAATTTCATTTTTCATCTTATTGTTCTTATTTTTGTGCTTATTCTTCTTTCTCTTCTTCCTTTTATTTTTATTCTTCTTTCTATTCATATTCGTCTTCTTCTTCTTTTCTTATTTTCTTTTTTTTCTTCTTTTTTTTCTTTTCCTCTTTCTCTTTTTTTTTCAACTTATTCACTAATTTTTTTTCTTCTTCTTCTACTTCAACTTCTTTTTCTTTTCTTCTTCCTTTATATTTTATTTTTCTTCATCTTCTTCTTCTTCCTCTTTTTCATCTTATTTCTCTTATTCTTCGTTCTCTTCTTCTTCTTCTTTTATATTTTCTTCTTCTTCCACTTCTTTTTCTTCTTCTTTTACTTCTTCTTCTTCCTCTTCTTATTCTTCTTCTTATTCATTTTTTTCTTATTCATCATCTTCTTCTTTTTAAGCATCATCTTCTTCTTTTTAAGCATCATCTTCTTCTTTTTAAGCATCATCTTCTTCTTTTTCTGCTTCATTTTTTGTTTTTCCTCTTTTTTTTACTCTTCCATGTCATCTTCTTCATTTTCATATTTTCTTTTTTTTTATTTTTCCTCTTTTTCTTCTTTTTTTTTCCTCTTCTTCTTCTTTTTTTTCCTCTTCTTCTTCTTCTTCCACTTCTTCTTCTTCTTCTTCTTCTTACTTTTCTACTTCTTCTTCTTTTTTCTACATTATATTATTATTATTCTTCTTCTTCTACATTATATTCTTTTTCTTCTTCTTCCCCTTCTTCTTTTTCTTATTCTAGTTTTCTTCTACTCCTTTTTTTCTTCCTCTTCTTTTTCTTCTTCTTCCTCTTTTTATTATTCTTATTCATTCACTTATTATTATTATTCTTCTTCTTCTTCTTATTCTACATCATCTTTTTATTCTTTTTCTTATTTGTGTTTTTCTTCTTATAGTTTCTTCTTCTACTTCTTGTTCTACTTTTTCCAATTTTACTTCTTCATCTTCTTATATCTTTATTTCATCATTATCTTCTTCTTCATCTTCTTTATGTTTGTTTTACTTCTTCTTCCTCCACCTCATCTTCCTCTTCTTCTTCTTCCATCCCCTCCTCCTTCTCCTTTTATTCATCTTCTTCTTCCTATTATGCTTCTTTTTCTTCCTCTTCTTCTTCTTCTTCATCTACTTCTTCTTCTACTTTATTGTCTTCTTTTTTTTATTTCACTTCTTTTTCTTCCTCTTCTCTCCTTCTTCTTATTCCTCCTCCTTTTCTTCTTCTTCTACTTCTTTCATTTCTTCTTCTTTTTCTTCTTCTTTTTATTATTATTCTTCTTCTTCTTCTTCTTATTCTTCTTAATTTTATTTTTCATCATCTTCATCTTCATCTTATTCTTCATCTTGCCCCTTCTTCTTCTTCCTCTTCTTCTTAATCTTCTTCTACATTTTTCTCTTCCTCTGCTTTTTCTTATTCTTCTTATTACTTTTCTTCTTCTTCTTTTTATTTTTCTTCTTCTTCTTTAGTGTCTTCTTCTTCTCCTTTTTTTCTTTTTAATATTCTTTTTCTTCTTCTTGTTTGTATTCTTTTTTTTTCTTTCTATTTATTTTCTTTCTCCTCTTCTACTTCGTGTTCTATTTCTTCCTCTTCTGATTCTTCTTCTTCTTCTATCTCTTCTATTTCTTCATTATTTTTCTTCTTCCTCCACCTCCTCTTCTTCATATTTTTCCTCTTCCAATTCTGCATCTTATTTTGTTACCACTTCTTCCACTTCTTCTACTTCTTCCCCTTATTAGTCTTCATCTTCTTTTTATTCTTCGTCTACTTCATCTACTACTTCTTCTTTTTTTTTCTTCTTCTATATCTTCTTTTTATTCATCTAATTTATTCACTTCTACTATTTTCTAGTAATATTACATCTACTTCTACTTATTCTTCTTATTCTCTTTTTCTTCTTATTCTTTTTATTTTGGTTCATCATCATCTTCTTTTTCCTCTTTCACCTCTCTCTTTTTTGTTTTTCTTCTTTTTTATCTTTTTTTCCTTTTTTTTCTATTTCTTCTTTTTCATCTTTCTCTCATTTCTCTTCTCTCTCCTTCCTCTCCTTCCTCTCGTTCCTCTCCTTCCTCTCCTTTCTATGTTTTCTCTTCTCTCTATTCTTTCTATTTTTTCTCAGCTTTGTCGTATTTCTCTTCTTCTCGTCTTCGCTTCTTCCTCTCAATTTGTTCTCCTTCTCTCCTCATTTTCTCTTCGCGCTTATCTTTCTCTTCTTCTGCTGTTCATTCTCTTCTTTCTCTTGTTTTCTTCTTATACTCTTATTTCTCTTCATTCTCTTCTTTCACTTCATTCTCTTCGTTCTCTTCGTTCTCTTCCTTTTCTTCTTTCTCTTCTTTCTTTCCTTTCTCTCCATTCTATCCCTTCTCTCCCTTCTCTCCCTTCTCCTCGATCCTTTCTCCCCTGCCTCCCTTCTCTCCCTCTATCCTCTCCCCTTCTCTCCCTTCCTCCCTTCTCTCCCTTCTCTCCTTCTCTCCCTTCTTCCCTTCTCTCCCTTCTCTCCCTTCTCTCCCTTCTCTCCCTTCTCTCCCTTCTCTCCCTTCTCTCCCTTCTCTCCCTTCTCTCCCTTCTCTCCCTTCTCTTCCTTCTTCTCCCTTCTCTCCCTTCTCTCCCTTCTCTCCCTTCTCTCCCTTCTCTCCCTTATCTCCCTTCTCTCCCGTCTCTCCCTTCCTCTTCCTTCTCTCCCTTCTCTCCTTCTCTCCCTTCTCTCCCTTCTCTCCCTTCTCTCCCTTCTCTCCCTTATCTCCCTTCTCTCCCTTCTCTCCCTTCTCTCCCTTCTCTCCCTTCTCTCCCTTCTCTCCCTTCTCTCCCTTCTCTCCCTTCTCTCCCTTCTCTCCCTTCTCTCCCTTCTCTCCCTTCTCTCCTTCTCTCCATTCTCTCCCTTCTCTCCCTTCTCTCCCTTCTCTCCCTTCTCTCCCTTCTCTCCCTTCTCTCCCTTCTCTCCCTTCTCTCCCTTCTCTCCCATCTCTCCCTTCTCTCCCTTTTCTTCTTTCTCTTCTTTTTATTCTCTCTTCTTTCTCTTCTTTCTCTTCTTTCTATTCTTTCTCTTCTTTCTCTTCTTTCTCTTCTTTCTCTTCTTTCTCTTCTTTCACTTTTTTCTCTTCTTTCTCTTCTTTCTCTTCTTTCTCTTCTTTCTCTTCTTTCTCTTCTATCTCTTCTTTTTCATCTTTCTCTTCTTTCTTTCATCTTCTTCTCTTCTTTCTCTTCGTTCTCTTCTTTCTCTTCTTTCTCTTCTTTTTCGTCTTTCTCTTCTTTCTTTTCTTTCTCTTCTTTCTCTTCTTTCTCTTCGTTCTCTTTTTTCTCTTCTTTTTCGTCTTTCTTTCTTTCTTTCTTTTCTTTCTCTTCTTTCTTTCTTTCTTCTTTCTCTTCTTTCTCTTCTTTCTCTTCTTTCTCTTCTTTCTCTTCTTTCTCTTCTTTCTCTTCTTTCTCTTCTTTCTCTTCTTTCTCTTCTTTCTCTTCTTTCTCTTCTTTATCTTATTTTTCTTCTTTTTCTTATTTCTATTCCTTCTCTTCTTTGCCTTCTTTCTCTTATTTTTCTTCTCTCTTTTTTCTCTTCTTTCTATTCTTTCTTTCATTTTCTTCATTCTCTTCCTTTTCTTCATTCTCTTCCTTTTCTTCCCTCTCTTATTTTTCTTTCTTCTCTTCTTTATCTTCCTTCTCTTCCTTCTCTCACATCTCTCCAATCTCTTTCTTTATTTTTCTTCTCTTCCTTCTCTTCCTTCTCTTCCTTCTCTTCCTTCTCTTCCTTCTCTTCCTGTTCTTCCTCTTCTTCCTTCTCTTCCTTCTCTTCCTTCTTTCTTTTTCTTCTAACTCTTCTTCTTTTTATTCTTGGCCATCTTTTTCTTCCTCGTATTCTTCTCTATCTTCCACTTCTTATTCATCTTTTTACTCTTCTACTACTTCTGATTCTTCATCGTCTTATTCTTCTTCTTCTTCATCATCTTATTCGTCTTGCTTTTATTCTTCTTCGATTTCTTTCTCCTTCCTCTTTTTATTTTTATTCTACCACTTTTTTTTCTTATTCTTTATCATCATCTTCCTCTTCTTCTTTTTCTTCTACTTCCTCTTTTTATTCTACTTTCTCTTCTTCTGTTTTCTTCCTTCTCCTATTTCTTCTTCTAATTCTTCTTATTTTCATATTCTTATTTTTATTCCGCTTCCACTTCATCTTCTTTTACATTTTCTTCTTTTTATTTTTCATAATATTTTTTTTCTTTCCCCTTTTTCTTTTATTTTCCATTTCTTTTTCTTTTTCTTTTTCTTTTCTTTTAATTTTACTTCTTTTTTTTCTTTCTTTTTCTTCTTTATGTTATTCGTTGTCTTCTTTTTTTTTATTCTTCTTCTAATTCATATTAATCATTCTTTTTTTTCTTCTACCTTTTTCTACTTCTCTTTTTAATGCTTCATTTTCTTCTTTTTTTTAAAGGCTTTTCTCTGTTATTAAATAAAACATACCCTCACTTGTAGGCGGAGGAAAACCTTTACAACCTCAGAACACTTTTTATAGGACATTACATTAACAGGGCAAGGCCCTAACCAAAATAACCCAAAATACAGTAATTTATCCTTAGTTAAGTTAACTGTGGCAGAAGCCACTCTCTTTGTGTTCCTTCATATTTATGTAACAGTGAACAAGCAGCAGCATGTAGACTTTTTGCAGCATGTAGACATAACCCTCATTTCAGCAACAGGCAGCACTCTACATAGATATATGCAGTATGTAAGATTTGTTCCGGCAGCTTAGCTTTTTGTTCTCCCATCTTCCTTATATTTTATACAGACGGTTTTTGATAAATATGCTCCTTTATTTGATGTTGTATCAACATCTATGTGGAGGCTAGTGACAGACAGCAACATCATTCTAAGCATCAGGAACATATATATGATATCAGGATGAATTGCTTGAAGCAGCAGCAAGCAGCAGCTGGTTCAAGTGACAGGCATCATCTGGGGAAAGTGCTGCCCATGTGATCGGACCTCTATCTCTCATCTTCCCCATGCGTTGGGCTCTTCTCTTCACATACTTTCTAAAAAGTTTCCAGCCGTCTTCCTTCCTCGTTTATACACTACTGAACCTGTAAAAAAAAAACCAAAGAGAAAAATGAACATGCCTACAAGATATCTTGGCACCCTATTACCCTTATCCCTTGTTAAACTTATACAATATTTGCACATCCTGTAATTAGCACATAGATCAATATATATAGATATTGATCTATATATATTTATAACTCTATTGATATGCACATAGATCCCTTGTTAAACTTCCAGTCGTCTTCCTTCCTTGTTAAACTTACA
Source organism: Sapria himalayana (assembly GCA_029783825.1). Taxonomy (NCBI): domain Eukaryota; kingdom Viridiplantae; phylum Streptophyta; class Magnoliopsida; order Malpighiales; family Rafflesiaceae; genus Sapria; species Sapria himalayana. The sequence goes on from JAREIK010001825.1 coordinate 102,698, forward strand.
CATAGATCAATATTAGCACATAATTAAAAACTTATACATATTTATAGATATGCACTATTCTGCCGAAATGCAGAATTAGCACATCCTGCAATGAATTCTCCTTCATTTATACCCTGTTATTCTTCTTAACATCCTGCAAGGAAAGTCAAAATACATATTTTAAGATATTCACTATTCTGCCGAAAAGCAGAATTAACACATTTATAACTCTAATCTGTATGCTTCTTTTTTAAATTCAATATTCTAAATTAAGATTTAAATTTTATTTTATTTTTAAAGATGACTCAACCTCCACCCTTCCATTCCATTATGGGGTAGAAATTCCCTGCTCGAATTCCCGCACTATCAATCAGAAGGTTGAGACTTTGTCATGCCTTCGTGGTTTGTTTGATTGTTCTAATATAAGGAAATCCCATTTTATCTAAACATGCTATTCCCTTTAGTTTATTTGGCATGGATTTCACGTTATATTCTGTATCTCCTCTAGTGGTGCCTATTCTAGATAGACTATCCGCTAGATTATTAGCTTCTCTATATATATGTGTTATTGAGGCCTTCAGTTCATCCAAAAGGCTAAGAATTACTTCTAGGTCCTCTTCATACCTCCATAATATTTTCTTATTGATTACTCTTTCAACTAATAATTTCGAGTCTACCTGAACTTCAATGTTTTTAAAGTTTAGCTGCTTACATATCTCTAACCCTGATTTTAATGCTCTAATTTCTGATTCTAGGGCCGAGGAGGCTCTACTAGATCTGGTGAAAGCTTTCTTTACTGTCCCTGTATGATCTCTTATTACCCCGCCTCCTCCTGCTATTCCAGTGTCTCTACTAAAACTCCCATCCGTATTAAGTGAGAGTTTGCCAACCGATGGAGTATTCCACTGTATACATTTAGCCCATTGCTGTTTTATACCTTTATAAGTAGGGTCCCATTCTTTCTCAAGCTTCTTTTCTTGTTTCATTTCCTCTATTTTTATAGGTTTTATTATTGATATATTACATATCTCCTTTCTAATATCTTTTATAATTTCTGTTGCATTCATCCTTTTATTTTCAAATTTACTTTTGTTTCGAGATTTCCATATGCACCAGATAATTAGATGCGGCAGTTTCTAATTAAGCCATTTTCTGGTGGGGCTTTTCGTATTTTCTCTTTCCCATTTTTTAACTTTATCTATTAATCCATCATCTATTTTACATATTCTTTTTTCCTCTTCCATCTCTCTCCATATTTCTGCTGCAATAGGCCCATTAGAAAATAAATGATTGGTTGTTTCAACCGCTTGTGAACAGCATTCGCATCTTGATGCCATTTTTATCTCTTTCTTTTGTATATTCTTATCTACCGGTATAGCATTCATTAGAGCCTTCCATGTGAAGGAGCACATTTTTTGCGGGATGTTTTCTTGCCATACCCATTTAAATAGAGTTTGAGCCGATTTTTTCTTTCTGACCAGATCTTTTGCCGACTTGAGGGAGAAATTTCCTTGTGGTGTTAACGTCCATTTCTAGCCACTCTTCTTTAGTATAGAGTGTGAGTCTACTATCTCTTTTTGTTTTTCCATTGACTTCCAACTGTTCAAAGCTTTCTTAGAAGTCTTATTCTTATTATCTAAATACTTTGCCCGCATATATTTAGCCCAAAGATTATCACTTTCTTTAAGTCTCCACCAGCCTTTACAATCCCAGGCAGCTGCCGAGTCCTGAAGGCTACCGAGTCCTGAAGGCAGCTGCCGAGTCCTACTTTCTCTTTCGGATAACAGATACTTTTCCAGTCCTTCCAGTGTAGTTTATTTTTACCTTGTTTTTTACCCCATAAGAAGTTAGTCATTTCTGATTCGAGTTTTTTAATAAATTTTTTAGGGGGATGTATGACTGATAAAATGTGTGTTAGTGTGCTTTGTAATACATGTGAAAGCAGCGTTATCCTCCCCCCAAATCCCAGGAGCTCTTCTTTCCATCCTGCTATTTTCTTTCTTAGCTTATCTTGAAGGTAAGCTAGATATTCTTCCTTCAACCTCCCCTCATATATCGGACAACCTAGGTACATTAATGCCCCTTTAATTTCTGCAAAGCCTGTGATATTTTTGATTTTATCTACTAACTTTAATTTTGTATTTTTAGCAAGCATAAACTGACATTTACTTTTATTTACCATTTGGCCTGTCTTTTTTACAAATATTTGAAGAAGATCCATAAGATTCATTAAAGACTTTGTACTAGCATTAGTAAAAATTATAAGGTCATCTGCGTAGGCTAAACAGCCTATTCTGGGTGTATTCCTTGGTTGTCTGAATGACATTATTTTACCTTCGGATATTTTCTTATTCAAGTTTCGTATTAATAGTTCTAAGTAGATATCAAAAAGAAGGGGGGATTACGGATCCCCTTGCCTTAAACTTCTATTTGGTTTAAATTCCTCACTTATCTTTCCATTTATCAGGACTCTTACCCAAGTACTTGAAATACATCTTTATATTAGATCTATGGTTAGCTCAGAGAAGCCGAACCTTCTCAGCACAAAATAAAGGGTATCCCATTCTACTCTATCGAAGGCTTTCGATAGATCTAGCTTGACCACTAAGTTTTTTCCTCTTGATTTACCTCATATTTCTTTCATCATTTCTGATGCAAGTTTTATATTTTCAATCATTAATCTATTTTTAACAAAACCTGTTTGTTCCTGAGATATTATTGACAGTAAAATTAAGCTTAGTCTATTTTGTAATATTTTTGCCAAATTTTTATAAATAGCATTGCATAAACTTATTGGTCTGTAATCCTCACATCTCTGTGGTGATTCTTTTTTTGGGATTAATACTATAAAAGATTTTACCCATGATTTTGGGATTTCCGCACCTACAAAAAAACTTGCAATTGTAGGGACTAGCTCAGTTTTAACCGTATGCCAGTTTACCTAGAAAAAATAATTATTCCAACCATCAGGTCCTGCTGCACTATCTTTATCAAGACTAAAGACAGCCTCTTTAACTTCTGGTTCTTTTGGGATCAATTCCATTAAATGATTTTGAGCTTCCGTGATGGTCACCCTAATCTCATGCATTAGAGAATTGTATGTCCTACATGACTGACTCCATAGTTGATTTTCAAAAAATTTTTAAAGAGAGCTCCTATTTCCTTTTCATCTTCTACCCATTTTCCTTCTTCATTTTTTAGTCCTTTAATTTTATTTTTTTGAGATTTTATTTTAGTCATATTATAAAAAAATTTAGTATTACGATCACCATCTTTTAACCATTTTATTTTTGCTCGTTGTTTCCAATAAATTTCTTCCATGTGTAATTTCAATCTCAGCTCTCCTTTAACCTTACTTAGTTCTATCCGAGTTTCATTATTATTAGTGGAGTCAAAATCTTGCTCCAGCTTGGCTACTTTTTCTTCTAGTTTTTTTAGCTCCTGGTTTAATTTCCCAAAGACCTCTTTATTCTATGTTTTTAAACAAGCTTTTAGCCTCAGAAGCTTAATTGATAGAACTTGCATCGGCTTGCCCTCTGCTGGCTCTTTCCAAGACTCTTTAACAAGGCCTGCAAAGCTCGCATGCTTTACCCACATATTTTGGAATTTAAAATTAGACGTATTACTCTGGTTTCTTTGATCGTGATAAGTAGGGGGCTATGGTCAGAACAAGTTCTATTTAAGTGTCTAAGCCCCGTAATCCCTTGTGAGGTGACCCACTTTGTGTTACACATTATCCTATCCAGTCGGGCCCAGATGACTCCTCTTTTTTGCAAGTTATTGCACCAGGTATATCTAGAACCAGTGAAATCTATTTCCATTAGATTTGTATTAGCTATTGTGTCATTAAATTGTTTCATGGCTACCTTATCCGGTGGTTTGCCACCTTTTTTTTCTTGAGGGCTTCTAATTATGTTAAAGTCGCCTCCTATGATCCAAGGTGAATTTATACTTGCTATATCTTTCATTTCCTCCCAAAAAGCCAACCTAGAATGTTTATCATTTTTTGCATAAACTGCTGAAATTATTTGATCTGTGCTCTTATCTAATTTGAAATGTACTATTTGTTCGGTATCTTTTATTATTTCAATTTTCAGCTTATTGTGCCATAAAATCCAAAGTTTACTATTTAGATTAGCATAAGCCTTATTAAATCCTAAAATTTCTCTATATTTATTTAGTTGATCTTGCAGGACCATTGGCTCTGCAATAATCATTAATGAGATTTTATGTTCTTTAATTAAAAGTCTTAATCTATTTATCGTGGGGCTATTAGCTACCCCCCTAACATTCCAATATAGGCATATATCCATTAAAACCTAATTTAGCTTGGGCTCGAGTGGTACACCTAGATTCATAAGACATGTTAGCATATTTTTTCGTATTTCTTACTGTTTTAGGAGTGTGAGTAATTTCATGCCTAATCTCATTGTATTTTACCTGTTTTCCAAGCACCATGGCCATTTGCTTTAGGGCCTCCATGGATTGGGTTCTTGAGAGATTCCCCCAATCTTCATTATAAATATATATATCATCCTTTGCTTTCACCTCAGGCTCGTCTTGAGATACATCACCCATGTGACTTGAAGGACAACTAAAAATTACCGATTCATCTTCAGGAAAGTCCAGAAGATCCTCGTCTATCCACGCATAATCTTCAAGTTTTTCTTTCAATACAATTCTGGTTTTAGATGTTTTTTTATATTTTCTCTTGTGTTTTACCTCCTCCCATCCTTTATTTAAGCTAACATCCTTCTCTATCCCCAAGTTAGTCTCTATCGGGATTACTTCTTCTTGAGTAATCTTTGGATAATCTGGTGGAAAGCATGGGATAATTCCACTGTCCAGATCTCCCTTCGGCTGGATATTTTGATTGGGAAGAGGAGCCTCCTCTTTCCTTACCCATTTCATCACCTTCCTACCTCCTCCTTCATGCTGCTGCCCATTGTTCTGCACATCTTCCCCCACCTTGCACGATAGATTTACATGCCCGAGCCTCTTACATCTTAGACAGTAAGGAGGAAGGCTTTCGGGGATGACAGTTTGCCAAAACCCCTTGGCCTGTTCACCTTCACCACTACCTATCCATATTTTATCGGGCGGTTTAGTTAAAAGGTTAAGCTCGACACATACACGAGCTTTATTTGGCCTTGACATGGTTACTGTGGCTTCATCCCGTAGCATGGGCTTTCCCAAACACGACGAAATTGCATAGAGAGATGTTTCAGATAAAAGATGAAGTGGCAGAAACGGCAATGTAAACCATACCGGGGCTATAGGCGCCTCTTCAAGAGGAGTGAAATCCTTTGTCCACTTCAGTATACGCATGGGGAAGCCGTCGACTTGCCATAATCCCCGCTGCCATAGGCGATATTGATCTTCCAGTAGAGAGCATTGCTGCACGACATGTTTGGCGTCGAAGTCAGCAAATTTCACCTTCCCCTTGGGCTTTAAATTATCGATAAATTTCTGAACTTCAATCGCACGAGGCCTACCGTGAGAGAACTTACCAACGAGCGTGTATTCGAAAGGTTCTAAGAGCCTTCGAGATTCTTCGGCAGAGAAGATGATAACCGGGAGCCCGTTTTTGTTCCCTTGAGTTCGTGTAATCGGCGCGGTTCCATTCACCATCGAGGCAAAAGACTTATTATTTAATAATAAGTCAGTTTTCTCCATTCTCACCTTGGATTGAGCTTGATTTGAGCAGCAATGGAGTATTCTTCGATTTCTCTCTTCGTTGCACAAACTAGCAATTACACATAATAACACTATGCAAATATTATATCGAACAGCAATTCACACAGCAATTTGCACAATAATTCACTCAACAATTCGCATAACAGTTCATCCAAGATAATCGCGAGAGAAAATCGCAAGAGAAAAATCATGAGAGAAAAATCGCATAATTATAATTAAAACTTATAACAACATATATATAACTATGCTTCATTTTCTTCTTATTCTTCTTCTTCTTCTTATTCTTCTTCTTATTCTTCTTTTTATTATTCTTCATCATAATCATCTACTTCTTCTTCTACCTCTTTTCTTCCTCTTCATCATCATCATCTTCTTCTTTTCTTAAACTTCTTCTATTTCCTCTTGATCTTATTCTACTTATTCTTATTCTTAGTATTCTTCTTCTTCTTATTCTTATTCTTTTTTTCATTTTCTTACACTTGGTCTTCTTCTTTTGCCCATTGTTTTTCTTCCTTTTCTTTTTAGTTATCTTTTTAATGTTCCTCTTCCTCTTCTTATGCTTATTCCTCTTCTTCTTCTTTCTATTTCTTCTTCTCTTCATCTTCTTCTTCTTCCCCTTTTTCAACCTCTTCTTCTTCTTCTTTATCTTCTCTTCTTCTTCGTCTTCATCTCCTTCTTCTTAATCCTCTTCTTTTATTTTTCTCATCTTATTTTTCTTTTTATTCTTGTTCTTCTTGTTTATCATCTTCTTCTTCTTTTGCATCATATCATCATCTTCTTATTCTTCTTCCTCTTCTTCTTCTTTTTCCTCTTCTACTTCTTTTCCATCTTCTTTTTCTTCTTTCTTTTCCTTATTATTCTTCTTTCTTATTCTTTTTCCTTTTTTTCTTTTTCTTACTATCCTTCTTCTTCTTTCTCTTCTTCTACTTCTTATTCTTATTCTTCTTCTTGTACTTCTTATTTTTCTTCTTTACTTCTTCTTCTTCATCTTCCAGTTTTTCTTCTTCTTCTTTTTCCTCTTCCACAACTTCTTCTTCTTTTTTAATCCTCCTCATCTTTTTCTTCTTCTTCTTCCTTCTTCTTATTCTTCTTATTCTTATTTTCCTTTTTCTTCTTATTTTTTATTTTTATTCTTTTTTTTCTTCTTCTTCTTACTCTTTTTTTGCTTTTCTTCATTTTCTTCTTTTGATTCATCATATTATATTTCTTCTTCCTCCTCCTCTACTTCTTTTTCTTATTCTTTTTCTTATTATTCTTCTTCTTCATCTTTTACTTTTTCTTTTTTTTACTTTATTGTTATTTTTCATCTTTTGTATTTTCCTTTTTCTTTTTTTTCTACTTCTTATTCTTCTTCTCATTTTTTTTATTTTTCTTCTTCTTCTTCTCATATTTCTTCTTCTTCTTCTCATATTTCTTCTTCTTCTCCTTCTTCTTCTTCTGCTTCTTCTTCCTAATCTTCTTCTTTTTCTTCTTCTTTTTTTAATTTTCCTCTTCTTCTTCTTACTCTTCCTCTTGTATTTATTCATATTCTTCTTCATATTTCTTTTCTTCTTTTTCTTCTTATTCCTTTTATTCTTTTTTTCTTTACTCCTCCTCTTATTATTCGTCTGCCTCCTCTTCTTCTTTTTCCTCTTTCTCTTTTTCTACTTCTTTTTTTTTCTTCTTCATCTTCTTCTTCTTATTATTCATCTTCTTCTTTTTCATCTTTTTCTACTCCTCCTCATCTTCCTCTACTTTTTCTTCATGTTTTTATTTTTCCTCCTTCTTCATCTTCATTTGTTTCTTATTCTTATTCTTCTTCTTCCACTTATTCGTCATCTACCTCTACTTATTCCTCTCTTTTTTTTATTCTTCTTCTTTTTTTTCCTATTCTTCTTCTTTTTATTCTTTCTCTTTTTATTCTTCTTATTTTTATTGTTTTTTTTATTTTTTTTATTCTAATACTTCTTTTTCTTCTGTCTTGTTCTTCTATTTCTTCTTCATTGACTTCTTATTATTTTTCATCTTCTTCTTATTCTTATTTTTCTTCTTAATTCATCTACTTCTTCTTATTTTTATTCTTCTTTTTCTTCTTCATGTTCTTCATCTTTTTCTTCATCATCTTATTCTTCTTCCTCTTCTTCTTCATCTTCTTATTCCTTCGTCTTTTTCTTCTTTTTATTTTTTTTCTTCTTCCTTCATTTTCATATTTAGCTGCCTCTTCTTCTACTTTTTCTAGTACTTCTTCTTCTTTTTTCTTTTTTTCCTCTTTTTCTTCTTCTTTTTTGTTTTTCTTCTTCATTTTATTCTTCCTCATATTCTTATTTTTCCATTTCTTATTTTTCATCTACTTTTTCCTCTTCTTTATTCTTCTTTATTCTTCTTCCTCTTCTTTTATTCCTCTTCCTCCTCTTTTTCTTCTTCTTCTTTTTATTCTTTTTTCTCTTCTTCTTTTTTCTCTTCTTCTTTTTTCTCTTCTTCTTTTTTCTCTTCTTCTTATTCTTCACATTCTTTTACTTCTTCTTTTTCTTATTCTTCATCACCTTTTTCTTCTTCTTCTTGTTTTCTTTCTTCTTCTTCTTATTCTTTTTACTTCTTCTTCTTTTCCTTATTCTTCTTCTTCTCCTCCTTCTTATTCTTCTTATTCTTCTTCTCTTGCTTGTTCTTCTTATTCTCTTCCTTCTTCTTTTTTTATCTTTCTTCTTCTTTTGCTTCTCATTTATATTAGCATTTTTCTTCTTCATTTTCTTCTTCTTTACCTACTTTTTCTTCTTCTTCTTCTTCTTTTTATAATTCTTCTTCTTCTTTTTCTTCTTCTCTTTCTTCTTCTTCTTCTCTTATTCCTTCCACTTTTTCTTATTATTATCTTGTCCTTATTCTTCTTTTATCTATTCTTATTTTGCTCCTTTTTTTATTACACTCTATCTTCTTCTTCTTTTTATTCCACTACTTCTTTTTCTTTTCCTTCTTATTTTTTTTCTTCTTCTCCTCCCTCTTCTTCTTTTTATTCTTCTTTTAATTTCTTCTTCTTGTTTTCTTTATTGTTCTCCTCCTTTTCTTTTTCTTCGTGTTCTCTTTCTTCTTCTTCTTCTACTTCTTGTTCTTCTACTAATTCTTCTTCTTTTTTTACTTCTTATTTTTCATATTCTTCTTCTTCTTCACCTTCTTATTCTTTTCCTTATTCTTCTTCTTCTCCTTCTTATTCTTTTCCTTATTCTTATTCTTCTCCTTCTTATTCTTCTTCTCTTCCTTCATCTTTTTTCTTCTTCTTCATTTTTTCTCTTTATTCTTCTTCTGCTTCGCATTTATATTAGTCTTCTTCTCCTCCTCCTTCTCCTCCTCCTTCTCCTCCTCCTTCTCCTCCTCCTTCTCCACATCTTTTTGTTCTCATTCTTCTTCTTCTCCTATTTCTTCTTCTTCTTCTTATTTTTATCATTATTCTTCTTCTTCTTCCCCTTCTTCTTATTATTCTCTTTTGCATTCAACTTTTTCTTTTCCTTATTCTTAGTTTTCCTTCTGTTTATTTTTTCTGCCTTTTTTTTATTCAACTCCTTCTTTTTCTTCTTTTTAATCAACTTCTTATTCTTTTTCTTTCTTATTTTTTTTTCTTCTCCTCCTCCTCCTCCTTCTTTTTCTTCTTCTTCTTTTCTATCTTCTTATTATTTTCTTTCTTCTTCTCCTCCTCTTTTTTCTTCTTCTTGTTTTCTTTCTTCCTCTTCTTCTTCTTATTTTCTTCTTCTTCTTATTTTCTTCTTCTTCTTCTTTTCTTATTCTTCTTCTTCTCTTCATCCTTTTACTTATTCTTATTCTTCTCTTTCTCTTTATTAATTTTCTTATTTTTCTTTTGCTTTATTTTCTTTTTTCTTTTTCTTCTCCTTCTCTTCCTTCATCTTCTTCTTTTTTGTCTCTTACTTCTTTTTCTTCAACTACTACTTCTTCTTCTTCTCCTTCTTTTTCTTGTTCTTCTTTTTCTTCTTCTTTTTCTTCTTCTTCTTTTTATTCTTCCCCATCTTCTTCTTTTTTCTTCTTCTTCTCCTCCCTATCCTCTTTCTCCTCATTCTTATACTTATTCTTCTCATCCTCATACTCATTCTTCATCATCTCTTTCTTCATCTTTTCTTTCTTATTCTTCTCCTTCACCACCTCCTCCTCCTCATTCTTTATCTCCTTTTTCTTCTCATTTTTTTCTCCTTTTTCTTTTCCTTATTCTTCTCCTCCTCCTCCTCCTCCTCCTCCTTGTTTTTCATCTTTTTAATTTCTTTCTTATTCTTCTTCTCCTTTTACTTTTCAGGTTTGCCTTCTTATTCTTCTCCTCCTCCTTCTTCTTCTCCTTCTTATTCTTCTTCTCCTCCTTCTTCTTCTCCTTCTTATTTTTATTCTATTTCTTCTTCTTTTTCTCCTTATTTTTGATCTTCTTTTATTATTTTAGTTCTTCCTCTTTTTCTTTTGGATCTTATTTTTGTTCTTCTTTTTCTTCTTTTTCTCCTCCTCCTCCTTCTTCTTTTCCTCATCCATGTTCTTGTTCTTATTTTTCTCATCCTCCTCCTTATTCTACTACTACTTCTCCTTTTCTTCTACTTATTTTATTTTTTTTCATCTACTTATTGTTATCCTTCTCATCCATCTTCTCCTTATTGTTTTCTTTATCTACTTCATCTTCTTCTACTACTTTTCAATCTTATTGATATTCATCTTATTTTTCTTGTTTCCCTTGTTATCCATCTACTTTTTTTCTACATTTCATTATACTCATTGTTCTTTTTATTCTTCTCCTTCTTATTCTGTTCACTCTTCTCCTTCTCTTTCTTCTTATTCGTTTTTTTCTTCTTCTACTTCTTTTTCTTCTCTTATTGCTCATTTTTCTTCTTTTTCTTCTTCTCCTTCTTCTTTTTCTTCTCCTCCTACTCCTTTTTATTCTACTTCTCCAACTATTTTTTCTTCTCCCTCCCCCTCTTCTTCTTCTTATCATCCTCCTCCTCCTTCTTCTTATCATCCTCCTCTCCATCTTCTTCTTATCATCCTCATTCTTCATCTCCTTCTCCTCCTCCTCCTCCTCCTTTTTATTATTCTTTTCCCCCTTCTTCCTCTTCTTCTTCTTCTTCTACTACTTTTTCTACTACTACTCTTTCTTCTTCTTCTTCACCTTCTTATTCTTCTACTTCTGATTCTTCTTATTCTGATTTTTTTCCTTCTTCTTCTTGTTTTCCTTCCTATTCTTTTCTTCCACCTTATTCTTTTTCTTGTTTGACAACTCTTCCTCCTCCTCCTCCTCCTTATAATTCTTCTCCTTTTTTTCTCCTTTGTGTTTTCCTTATTCTTCTTCTCCTCCTTTTTCTTGTTTTTAATTTACTTCTTATTCTACTTCTCCTTCTACTTCTTCAGTTTTAACTTCTTTTTATTCTTCTTCTTTTTTCTCTTCTTATCCACTATCTTCTTCTTTTTATTTGACTTTAACCTCTTCTTCTTTTGCATCTACTTCTTGTTCTTCTTCTAGTTTTTGTTCTCATTCTTCTTCTTCTACTCCTACTCCTTGTTCTTGTTCTTCTTTTTCTCATCCTCCCCCTTATACTTTTACTACTTATTCTCTTTCTTTTCTTCTTCTTCTCCTATTTCTTCTTCTTCTACTATTTCTTCTTCTTCTTCTTCTTTTTATCCTTTGCATCCTCCATCTTATTATTCTTGTTTATCTCCTACTTCATTTCTTTTACTACTTCTCAATTTTATTCATTTTCATCTTCTTTTTCTTCTTTTCCTTGTTCTCCTTCTTCTCCTTCTTCTTCTTATTTGTATACTTCTTGTTCTTTTTCTACTTTTTCTCCTTCTTCTTCTCCTTCTTCTCCTCCTCCTCTTTTTTATTATTACTTTCTTCCTCATTCCACTTCTTCTTCTTCTTCACCTTTTTATTCTACTATTTTTTTATCTTTTTCTTTGCTTTCTTATTCTTTTCATTCTTCTTCTTTTCATTCTTATCCTTCTTATTCTTCTTCTTATCCTTCTTCATCTTCTTCTTTTCTATTCCTTATTATTCTTATTCTTCTCCTCCTCCTCCTTCTTCTTCTACTCTTTATTCCCCCTGATCTTCTTCTTCTCCTCCTCCTCCTTCTAACTATCCTTCGACTTTTCATACTCCTTATTCTTCATCATCTTTTCATTCTACTTTTTCTTTTCCTTTTTCTTTTTCTCCTCCTACTCCATCTTCTTCTTTTTCTCCTTCTTCTTTTTCTTCTCCACCACTTCCTACTCCTTCTTCTTCTTATCCTTCTTCTTCTTCTTCTTCTTTTCATCTTCTTCTTCTTCTTTTATTCTTTATCTATTTCTTCTTCTTCTTCTCATTCTCATTTTTCTTCTACTCCATATTCTTCTTTTTCTACTTCTTCTCATGCTCCTTATTATTATTCACCTCCTCCTCCTCCTTTTTTTTTTACTTCTTCTTATTGTTTTTCTTCTCCTTTTTCTTTTTCTACATCTTCTAATTCTTCTTATTCTCCATCTTCTTCTCAATCTTCTTCTTCTTCTTTTAACGTTCATCTTCTTATTTTTATTCTCTGTATTCTTCTTCTTCTTTTTTCCCTATCCTTATTTTTATTATTCTTCTTCTTTCCCTACTTCTTTTTCTTCTTATTCTTATATTTCTTTTTGTTTTTATTTCAATATTTCCATTTTAGAGTTCGTCATGTTCTTCTTCTGCTTCATTATCTTCTCCTTTATCTTATGGTTTTCTCCTTCTTCTTTTCTTTCTTCTTGTTATTATTCTTCTTTTTTTTTCTTCATCTTTTTTGTCTTATTCTTTTTTTTCTTCTCATTAATCATCATCTTCTTCTCAATATTCTTCTTTTTCTTTTTCTCCTACTCATTATTATTCTTCTTCTCTTCCTCCTACTCCTCCTTATTCTTCTAACTCTTCTTCTTCTTCTTTTTCTTCTCCTTATTTTTCTTATTCTATGTCTTCATATTCTTCTTCTTCTCCATCTTTTTCTCACCTCCTCCTTCTTCTTCTTATCATTCATCTTCTTATTTTTCTTCTCCATCTTTTTCTTCTTCTTCTCTATCTCCTTCATTTCGTTTTTCATTTTGTTTACTCCTTTTTCTTCGTATTCTATTATTTTTTATTTGTTTTTTTTCTTTATTTCCATTTTTTTCTTTATCTTGTTCTTCTTCTCCTTCTCCTTCTTCTACTTCTTCTTCTTTTTCTTGTTCACTTTCTTCATCTTCGTCTTCTTAATTTTCTAATTCTTCTCTTGCTTCTTCTTTTTCTTCTTCTACTACTTTTAATTCTCCTCCTCCTCCTTCTTTTCTTTTTCTTCTTATTATTATCCTTCTTCTCCTCCTCCTCCTCATCTTTCTTCTTCTTCGTCTCCATCTAAATCTTCTCAATCTTTTTCTTCTTCTCCTCCTTCTTAATCTTCTTCTCCATATTCTTCTTCTTCTCCTCTTCCTTCTCTTCTTCTTCTCCTTTTTAACCTTCTTGTTTCTTATTCATATTTTTTCTTCTTCTTCATATCTTCTTCTTTTTTTTCTTCTTCTAATACTACTTATTTTTTTTCTCCTTTTTATTCATATTATTCTTCTCACATTTTCCTTTTTAATCTTCCTCACCTTCTTTTTCTCCTTCATATTTTTTTTCTTATCTTCTTCTTCTCCTTCTTTTTCTCCTTATTCTTTTTCTTCTATTCTTATTATTCTACTTCTTCTTAGTCTTCTTCTTATTCGTTTTGTTCTACTTCTCATTATTCTTTTTTTTCTCCTCTTTATTTTTCTTATTCTCCTTCTTCTCCTTCTTCTTCTTTTTTTATCTCCTTATTCTTCTTTTTTTCGTCTTCTCCTCCCTATTCTTGTTTCTTCTTCTCCTCCCAATTCTTGTTCTTCTTCACCTCCTCTCCTCCTTCTTCTTCTCATTCTTCTTCTACTAATTCTTATTCATCTTCTTGGCCATCTTCATCTTCTTCTCCTAATTCATCTTCATCTTCTTGGCCTTCTTGTTCTTTTTCTTCTTCTTCTTCTCCTTATTCTTCTTCTCTTTCTTCATCTTCTCCTCCGCCTCCTCATTTTTCAATTCTTCTACTTATTCTTTTACTTCTACTTCTCATTATTCTTCCTTTTCTTCTTTTTCTCCTCTTTATTCTTCTTCTTTTTCTTTTTCTTCATCTTCTTTTTGTCCTCCTTATTTTTCTTTTTTTTTCTTCTTCTCCTCCTTATTCTTGTTCTATTTCTTCTCCTCCTCCTCCTTGTTTTGTTTCTTCTACTCCTTCTTCTACTACTTCTTCTTCTACTACTACTTCTTCTTCATCTTCTTCTTCAACTTCTTCTACTTTATCTTATTGGACTTCTTTTCTTCTTATTCTTGGCCTTCTTCTTCGTATTATTTTCCTTCTTCTTCTTATACTTCTTCTCTTTCTTCTTCTTCTTCTTCACCTTCATTTTTTTCTTCTATTCTTATTCTTCTTCTCTATTTTTTCTTCTTCTCATTTTTCTTCTTTTTCTAGTTCTACTTTTTCTTATTTTTCTACTTCTTGTACTCCTCCTCCTCCTTCTTTTTCTCCTTATTCCTCTTTTAATTTCTACTTCACCTTCTTTTTTTTCTCCTCCTCCTTCTTTCGTTCTTCTTCTTCTTTTTCTTGTTTTTCTTCTTCTTATCCTTCTTTTTATTATTTTTTTATCTCTTCTTCTCCTCCAGATTCTTCTTATTTTTTATTTCTTCTTCTTATTTTTTTTTATTTTTATTCTTCTTCATCTCCTTTTGCTTCTTCTCCTCCTCCTCCTCCTCCTTCTTCTCCTCCTTCTCATTTTTCTTCTTTTTTTTTATTCTTCTACTTCTTCTTCTTCTTCTTCTCCATCTTATTCATCTTCTTCATCTTCTCCTCCTCCTTCTCCTCCTCATCCTCCTCCTTCTTCTACTTCTTCTTATTAATTCTTTTTCTCCTTCTTTTTCTCATTTTTCATCTTATTCTTCTTCTGGTCCCTTCTTTTTCTTATTTTTCTTCTACATTATTTTTTTCTCCTTCTCATTTTTCTCTCTCTCTTTCATCATCTTTTTCTTCATCTCTTTCTTCTTATTCTTCTTCTTCTTATCCTTCTCCTTTTTCATTTTCTTCTCATTCTCCTTCTTCTTTTTCTTCTTCTTCTCATTTTCCTTCTTCTTCTCATTTTCCTTCTTCTTCTCATTTTCCTTCTTCTTCTTCTTCTTCTTCTCTTTTTTTCTTTTTTATCTTCTTCTTCTTCTCCTTCTTCTTCTCCTTCGTCTTCTTCTCCTCCTTTTATTATTATTCTTCTTCTTATCTTTTTCTACTTTTTATGCTTATCTTTCTTCTTCTCCTCCTCCTCCTCCTTTTTCTCCTTGGTTTTCTCTTTCTTCTTCTACTTCTCGTTCTTATTCTTCTTCTCTTCTACTCTGTCTTCTTTATCTCTCTCTCCTTATTCTCTTTATGATTCTTCTTCTTCTCATCTTTTTCTTCTCTTCTATCTTTTTCTTCTCCTTCTCCTTCTAGTTCTTATGCTTCTTATTATTATTCTTCTTTTTATTTTCCTCCTCCTTCTTCTCATACTTAGGCTTCTTCTTCTTTTTCTTCTACATTTTCATTTTCTCCTTCTCCTCCTCCTTATTCTTCTTATTATCTTTCTTCTTATTCTTCTTTTATTTCTCCTTCTTCTTCTTCTACATCTTCTTCTTCACCTTCTCCTTCTTCTACATCTTCTTCTTCACCTTCTCCTTCTTTTCCTTTTGGTTCTTTTTATTCTTCTTAATTTTCTCTTTTTTCTTCTTCTTATTTTTCTCCTCTTTCTTCTTCTCCTTCTCCTTCTTCTCCTTTTCTTCTTGTTTTTATTCATCTCCTTCTACTACTACTTCTTAATTTTTTTTCTTCTTTTTATTCGTTTCCTTCTACTCCCTCTTCTTCTTCTTCTTCTTCTTATCCTCCTTCTTATTCTTCTCATTCTTCTTCTCCTTCTTCTTCTTCTTCTTTCTTCTTTCTTCTTCTCCTCCTCCTCCTCCTTATTTTTATTCTTCTCCTCTACCTTATTCTTCTTCTCCTTCTTCTATTTCTTTTTCTTCTCCCTTTGCTTCTTTTGATTCTCCTTCTTCTTCTTTTTCTTCTCCTCCACCCCCTTCTTCTCCTTCTGCTACTTCTTCTACTTCTTCTACTACTACTACTTCTTTTTCTTCTTCTTCTATTTCTTTTTCATCTTTTTCTTTTTCTTTTTCTATTTCTACTTCTACTACTACTTCTTCTTCGTCTTCTTCTGCTACTACTACTACTACTTCTTCTTCTACTTCTTCTTCTTCATCTTTTCCTTCTTCTTCTCATGCTACTACTTCTTCTTCTTCTAATTCTTTTTCTTCTTATTCTTCTTCTTCTACTTCTTCTTCAACTACTTTTTCTTCTACTACTTCTTCTTCTACTTCTTCTTCATCTTCTTTTCCTTTTTCTTATTCTTCTTTTCCTTCTTCTTCTTCTTTTCCTTCTTCATTTTCTTCTTCTTATCATGCTTCTTTTTCTTTTTCTTCTTTTCTTCTTTTCTTTTTCTTCTCCTTCTTCTTCCACTTCTTTTTCTTCTCTTTATTTACAAACTTTTTCTTCTTCTTCCCCAACTTTTTATTCTTCTTGTCATCGTTTTTCTTTTCTTTTTTATTCTTCTTTTTCTTTTTACTCCTTCTCCTTCTTCTTCTTCTTCTTCTTCTTCTTCTCCTTTTAATTCTTCTTTTTCATATTCTCCTTCTTTTTCTTCTTCTTCTTGTCCTCCTCCTTTTTATTCTTCCCCTCCTCCTTTTTTATTTTCTCCTCCTCCTCCTTTTTTTTTCTCCTCCTTGTTCTTCTTATTCTTCTCCTATTTTTTCTTCTTCTTATTCTTCTTCTTCTCCTTCTTCTTCTTCTTTTCATTCTTCTTATTCTTCTTCTTTTCATTCTTCTTATTCTTCTTCTTTTCATTCTTCTTCTCCTCCTTTTTCTTTTTCTTCTTTTTCTCCCTCGTCTTATTCTCCTTCATCATCATCTTCTTCTCCTTCATCTTATTATTCTTCTTCTTATAAAACAAAATAAAATTAAAAAAAAGTCATTGGAGGAAAACATCAATGATGATTTTATCTTAATCTGAATATGAATGTGTGAGGGAGTAGCATCTATAAATTGGACTAATATATGTGATGGATATTAGAAGTGATGACTCAAGAAATGACACATGATGATCCTCTTCTCATTTCATGGCATGTAAGATTCCATCATAGAAATTACATTTTTTTAGTTGAAATATAAATGTGTAGAACATGACCATTATATGTGTAATTAGGTAGGGAGTAGTATTTGTAAGAGTTTACTCTACTAAGAATGACTCAAACTTTATAGAAAAATAATGATTTTTGGTGTAAGAAATATATTGGTGGATGGATCTCATTTGGATCAAAATTGTCACAAAAGATGGATTGTGGCTTGCAAATTCTTTTGCAAAAGTATGGAATAAATACTTTGTAATATATGTTTACACGAGATTTATAATTAAACTTATAGTGGTATGTCTTTAAAATAACATAATATTAATTGATATTGAATAAATGGTTCCCAATAAATTGAACACAATGAGGTAATGTTAAGGCATTCAAAATCCTCGTGTCTTCCATGGGTTGATGGTTGCTAGGAAGTTCACTCGAAATTTGGGGCATCACAATTCATATTGTAGGTTATGATTATAAATACCTAGGGCATAATGTTTGATACCAGCATCATAGTTGGGTAATAGAGTATATGTTTGTGTTTTCCCAATACTGAATATTTGATACAACAATACAACTTGGTATCAATATGTAGGTATGCATTTATCTAGGGCATGATGGGCATTGGTTTAGATCATTACATTCATTATGCACTCATGAGTTGTTTTGTGTGATTATGTGTTATTTTTTGTATAAATGGTTAAATGTTTATAGCAAAATATGAATAATATAGCTGAAGAACATATTCTTAGTGGTTCAAAAAATAAATGAGCAGATTAGTTTAGGATGTGATCTCAATTTGCTATTTTACATGTATAAATCAGAATTTGATGAAGATGACTCAAAGGTTAGAGATGGGGCAATAACCTACTACCACTAACATTTGACGAACATGCCTCTATAGAGGTTATTAACATAATAGTTGCAATCATTGCATATGCTAGTGCAATTGTGGTCAAAAAGGGCCGAGTAACTTCTAGAGATTTCAAGTACATCATTCTCTAGTATTCATTGAAGGAGTTGATCCAATGATAGTTGATCATTGGTTCTGACTTGTTGAAAAGATTTTGGAGGCTATGAAATTACTTATGACACCACATAAATCAGACTAGCATCATTTCAACTAGAGGGTGAATCACATGTATAGTGGGATTGGATTAAAGTTGATACACCTTTGTTATGCTACCTAATTTATGTGTTTGGTGGTGTCCCAAATGATCAATAATGAGAGTGTCTCATCAACTTATATACACAAGTACATGAGTCATACATGTAAAATAGACTTTCATCCAAATATTAATTCCATAAATATTATATTGCCAGTTCAATTATTCAACAATTAGATAACTTATTTTTAGTAAAATAGATATTTAGATTGTTAAAAAATCTTAGGTTCATTGTTTAATCATTTTATCTATGTGATATTATTTAAATTGTATGTCTTATATTATATTGAACATAAAGATTGAGGTATTGTACAATGACTCTTTTCCCTAAAAGCATACAAGGTAGTTTTCATAATTATGTCTATCCCAATGGTGGTACTCTCATTTTTCCCCTTGGTACATCACTATCAAGACAATAATTCATTTCCACTCAAGATTCATGCATGATCTTATACCTTTTGAGAAACTTCATCAATTTATCTTGATGGTCGCTTTATATGCATACTTTTATTCTCTAGCCTTAAATATTATTGAGACCATAGATTTACAAATTTTGTAAGCATTTGTACTTTTAGCTTCATAAGCATCATACTCACATAATTAACATATGTTTTCCTTTATATTAGTAGGAATCATAAAAGTATAAGTAACTCAAAAGCACTATCACCACCTTATGGGTCACAAAATACTTATGCATGCTCTAAATATTGTTTATCACCTTCTTAGTAATGATGTGACTCTTTCACTAAAAATAAACTTCTTGAGAGAATGTTATATATAATGCTCATCTCAATTGAGTATCAATTCTTTAAAGATATATATAATAGATTGGCATATATAAGTATTCTAACTTTCAACTTCATAAGCACCAAACTCATGATGATTAACATGCCCAAATTTTAATTTTCAATATATAGGTTTATTTCGTACATCATAGTCAAATGGGTGATCACTTCTATCATACTATATGCATGAATGAGCCTCATTTACCTTTCACCATCCACCATGACAATCTTCACAAACCTACTAATAGTCAAAACTTGAATTCAAGTTTTATTTAATCATCATCCATCAATATACATACATTAAATAAATCAAATGATTCATTTATTCATAAATAAAACCAATTAACATCACACATTTCAACTTATACAAACCCTAAACTCATGCTAGTTAGGTATAAATTCCAAAATCCTTCATAGATGAGAGGGGCTTGAGAGTCATGCCCTCCAACTCTAGGTATAAATTTTCGGGTAAATGTATGTAAGGCACATGGAAATCATATAAATGTTACATGGAAGTCATGTGAATGACACATGGCAATCCATGTGTCCTACATGTAATACACATGGCAAGCCATGTGTCAACATGTATGCAAGTTGATATCTTTATAAATTAGGAGGAGACCAATTCATATAAAAAGGTAGGAGCCAAAAAGAAAGGAGAATGGAAAATAAAAGGTAGGAGAGAAAAAGAGAGAGGACAATAAAGGAAGAGAGAAAGTAGGAGAAAGATGAGAGTTGGCAAGGCTTCTTCCTCATATAATGGCATTCCGATGGTTGTGACTCATTGGATCAAGATGTAAAGTACATCTACTATGCTCTAAGAAATAGGGATTTTTTCTGCAATAGTTTATTCTTATCGTTTGAACCATTATTTATCTCTACTTATTAGACCATATTGAGATTAAATATATTGATCATATCAATAAATTTTCTTTGATCTTATCTATAAATTTTTATAAATATTATCAATAAATTTTTATTGATCTTATTAATAAATTTAAAATAAACCAGAAGCCATCAAAATCACATTAAAATAATATATTATGTAATCTCATTACACATAGGGCTTATTTTGGCACCACCATAAGCAATCACTGATAAATCAAAATTGATATATGAATATACTTTATATATTAATATGATTAAGACAAAACTAGGATCATATATCATACTATTAAACACTTTAATGGCAATATCCCATTCAGATTTTCAATCATACTAACAAATCCATTTAGGTTTCGGATTCAATTAATTAATATCTTAACAAAACCTATTAACTATGTCATTCACACAAACCATAATATTACTTATATTCAAAAATGCAAATCATGCCAGAATCATATACATCACATATATATGGTCAAATATTGTATTATCAATTTTTATGAAAACAAAAGTTCCTCTGAAACCACTATTGGGGTTTCTGCAAAATATCAAATCTAATTATAATATAAATACAGTAGAATTTATAATTTTTATTTTTTAACTCACCAAGGATCACATGCATTTCATAAAATATGAAGGAAGGTAAACAAAACTTACTTATTGTAGATCGATTTGTCAAACCTTCAAAATATTTGTCTTGGTTTATTTGAATCTTCAAAGGTGCTATATTTCAAAAAGAATGATCACCCTTTACAAGTATCCACACACGAACAAATAATGAATGATCTTGTTGAATACTAGTTTAGATTGATCTTATCAAAACAAAAGGATTTCTCTATGTTTTATAAAAGATGACTATCTGCATCAAATATGTCTCACATATATTTATACAAATCTGTTAGGGTTTTAGTCATAAATGAATTTAATTATATTTTTAAAACTCTTTTAAATAATAACTTAAATTCAAATCCTTAAAACCCATTTTAAATGAATTTATTCATTAAAACTTATGTTCAATGTAACAAATTAATTATTTATTTAAATCATGAATTTAAACTTTCGTAAAATTAAATTCGAATTTAAATATAACTAATTGTTATTTGTGATTTAAAATAATCTCATCATTTTAAATTACTATAGAGAGTGAAAAACCATAACCATTATTATTCATTCTTAATGTGTGACCCTATATATTCAATTAACATTGGTAGTATGTCTAAATCACATTTTGATCATACAAGTCATAAGTGGCCTCTAGCAAGATATTATGACTACCCAAGTTAAATGAAAAGCTCATGATCCAGGATAACCTTAATATAGCTAATAACATAATCTTTTTGTCTCATGATATCTTGATATAAAGTAAAATATGGACAAAGTCAACCTTATATCAATCTATCTTTAATTACTTGAAACCCAATTAGACTGACTAAACAAATGATATTGATCTCCATCAATTCATTTGAGCATGGCCATGTATTTCTCAATCTCAATTATTATGGGGACCCAAAGATATCTCTCTTATAATAAGGGTGAACAATTCCATCTTAATCACTGGTGTCTCACTACATAGTTCTTATTATGTTCAAGTATAACCTTTATAGTCATCTGATTAAAGATAATATTTGATTGTATCAAAACACAATATTCCTTATGTTGAGAACTATAGTGATCTCATGTCAAAGAATTTAATAACATAACTATTAGAGATTAACTTATGACTTTGATCCATGTATTAATCTCAAGATGGATATGTCTAATATTTTTTCTCAACAAATAGATATAAATTTAATTTGTATCTCGTACACATATTCATCGCATGAATATCCATCAAACTTTATACTAATCTTAATTCATTGTTATTCTCATAACAATAACCAATTAGGGATTAGAATAATTAAAATATTATTCAAGGATATTATACATAATAAACATGTAAATCATAATAATAATTAATTCTTACAAATAGTCAAAATAACATGTCCATACGATAGGCCTATAGCACTATTACTAATAGGCTATTCATAATGTTGTGGTCATTCATAGCACTACGGTCTTTTATAAAGGATAAAAAAGATAAATGTATGAAGTTGCTGCCACTTCATAGTCTCATATCTTTGTGTTATAGAGATATTAGGCATGTGTCATAATAATTTTTCAACATCGTGAATTTGTGTTATAAAAAGATTAGGATAAATTTCAAAGTCTCGACCATTTTCTAGAGTAGTTACCTTAAGCTAAAAAGATAAATGTTTAAAGTTGTGGCATTCTTCTTGAAGTCATAACTTTTTAGTTAAAGTAATACAGAATCGGATGAGTATAAAAGAGAAAGAGAGAAAAATTCAAAGAGATCTCTCTATTTTTTATTCTTCATCTATATAACTAGCAGAGTCATGATATAATTACCAAATCCTATGAGAAAATTTTACACTTTATGGGCCTCATAACAAGCAAGGATGCAAGACATAATACTAATCCATATAGTTGTCGAGGGGGGGGGGGTGGGCTCTCAAATCTAGAGTCAATTTAGGATTTTCTATCAAAATAGCATGTGGTCTAGAGTTTGTGTAGCTTAGTTAATGTGACGTCATAATAATTTTACATTAATAGATGTGTTTGATTTATGTTGTATTATGGATATTGATAGATGAGTGATAAAATAAAACTTAAACTAAGATTTTGATTATTAGTAAGTTTATGTAAGATTATCGTGGTGGAAATTTGGTATTCAATTTACAAAATATTCTTATATATTTTAGTGGTTGATAATGAAGTGTAGATGTGAAAATAAGGCTAATATGTATTAATTTCATAATTTTTGGTATTTTAAGAAAATTTTGATAAATAATCATGAAATTAATGAGTTTTAGAGGTATTTAGCAGAGAAAGTAGATTCATATGTCTCTTGTAGTTTCGACATCTATTATTAGCTGAAACTATATATAAATAATAGGTGGCAATTCGTGTATGCCATGAGTCTATCAACTTGTTAGCATAAGTTTTTCGCTATGTGATACATTCTTAATGACTACGATATTATCATAGAGTTATAGTCATATTTAGCTCAAAATATTTTAATATCTATGATATTAATTCTCTGTAATGACAACTAAGTACCCCACTAGTTCTCAATTTCACAACCAATTTTATAGAGCCACAATTTTATCATTAAATGGCTTAGTAGTCTCAACTTAAAGTCATCCTAAATTTACAAAGTTGTGACTTTTGAGCTATTGAAAATTAAAGAGCCACAAGTAGTTAAACCAAAGATATGGTAATTATTTAAAATCATGACTTCTAGGATACTAAATATTACATATGATATTACTCGAGTACAACCATTTCCAAGGCTATGACTCTTGTCCTCAAAGAAATGCATTGTCTTGACTTATATGTGCAATTTCTTCATAATATATTTGGTTACATTGCTATTAAAAGTCTCATTCACATGATGATAGTAATATGCATGATTTTCATCTCTAATTACTTCATAAATACTATGTAGAATTGGTTGATATCTATCATAAATAATGATTGCATGATTATCAAACAATATTTCCTCAATTTCTACATAACTCATAACCAATCATCATAGTTTTCTGAACTTATAATATCAAATATAAATGGGAACATAAGCTATTATCGAGAACATGGAGCCCCTCTATAGTCCACATAAATGGGTAGAGTCATTTCCAATAATATGGCAATAACCTATTAAAAAATCTTAATTTGAACAAGAATGAGCAATCAACATATGCCAAAAATGCTCATTTTGTTCAATATATTCTATAATCATACCAAGATTAATGTTCACCAATTTCTGAATATATATATATATGAACATATTTTATGTATTTGTATATATTTAAATATAAACACACACTCACACACACACATAAACATAAATATATATATATGTTTATATTTTTATATGTTTATGTTTATGTTTATGTTTATGTTTATGCTTATATTTATATATATATATATATATATATGAACATATTTTATATATTTGTATATATTAAAATATAAACATATATAAATATATAAACATATATATATATACACACACACATACATACACATATAAACATGTGTGTGTGTGCGTGTGTGTGTGTGTGTATTTATTTATATGATTATGTTTATATTTATGTTTATGTTTATATATATATATATATATATTCAGTATGTATTTGATTTATGAGTTTTGTTTGGAAATAATGCATTTTAAGAAAAAAAATCCAAAATATAATACAAGTTTTAAAAATATGCCCAAACTAGTGCATCTGGAAATAGCATGACAATGCCCATCATTGTGAATGGTGGCCATTGTCACGCTGTTGAATTTTAAAAATTATAGGTTGGCATTCACAATGCAGGCTATTGAATTAGAAATATTTTTAAATGCCTCTATTTCTATCTCTTTCTCTATCTTTCCAAAAATATAGTGCTTTCATTCGTATCTAATTTTCTAGTTAATTATAAATGCTTATTATGATGTATACACACAAATATTTGGGTCATTCTTATATTTTTACATGTCTACATTATTTTAGATAAAGAATGTTATACCTTATAGTTATTTATAGTACTTTCAATTTGTCCTATTTATTCTATTTGAGCATATAATTTTGTTAAAATGGAGAAATTTGGCGGAGCAATTTGTGCAGAATTATATATAATTCTAGAAATCATTCTGTAAAAAGGAGCCTATTCGATAATCATCTCTCATATTATTTAATTATTTTTTACTTGTTTTGAAACAAGTCAATTATGTCTGTTTTCTCTATCCCCGTAATGTATTATTATAATGGACATATAATGAGGACCCATGATGATGTGAAATATGATGGAAACAAAGTTTCAATTATGTCTTTGGAAATACCGGTTGATTACACGTTAGAACAATTAAATAATATCATATTTTCAAGCACACCAATTAATAAACAGGAGTTCAACTTAGTTCTCAAGTGTAAGTATCCTCTAAAATGTAAAAATAAGTTCTAACCTCTTACGATTGGAATGATAATTCTATGCACTAAATGTTGAACATGGTTAACACAACTATCATTGAAGAAATTAAATTATTTTTTGAGGTCATTCGAATATACTGACACTCGAATCAATCTATTGGTATGACAGAAATTGAGAATGTTACAAAAAATTGACAATGGTTGTGGGCCTAGCAGTGGTGCAATATGAGATTCTAGATCATATAAAGATGATGATGTTTGTGCTTATGAAGAAGGTAATGATGAATCTGATGAAGATGATGATGCTAACTATGATGATGCCTTAAATGTTCAAGTTGATGTACATGTTTCATCATTCCCTACTACAAATCAAGTTTTGGAGAATGAGAGAGGGATATTTGTCTCTACGCATGCACTATCTTGTGATGTATTAAATATCACAGACGATGATAAAAAACCTGAAGAGTCGGTTCCTATTTAGTTTCACCTACCACCAAGACCTTGTTTTGAACATGTTGAAAATGTAGATATTGCTATTTCAAGTGGTTGGACTCCATGGGGACAAGAAACAACTAGTTATATGAGTTGTAAATTTGTAATTGGGTAAGTTTTTAATTCTAAATCTGAATTGTAAGAGGCTGCAAAGATTTACTCAATTAAAACACACCATGAGTTTGTTGTAGTTGTCTCCTCAAAAAATTGTTTATTTTAAGATGTAAGAAAGCTAAAGAATGTCAATGTCAATGGAAGCTATGCACCATGGTTGTGAAAGATACTAATTTATTTATGATCAACAAATATAAAAGGCTGCATATGTGTTTGAACCAATACCATCATTAACTAGACTCAAAGTTAGTTGATGCTCATATAGAATCAATAATTAAGGCACAATTTACATTATCCTCTGTGGCTATTCAAGCAATCATGATGGAGTGATGGGGATATGAAATTTCATATAAAAAAGCCTTGGATGAGAAGCATAAGGCATTTAGACACTTATTTGGTAATTTTTCCCAATCATATACATATCTCCCACGTTTATTCTTGGCCATTGAACAAGCCAATATTAGATGTGTTGTTATTTGGAAAACCATCTCTCATAGTTTGCTAAATAATGAGAGATTTCAGCACGTGTTCTGGTCATTCAAGCCATCTATTGAAGGGTTCTCAAATTCTCATCCTATACTAAGTATTAAAGATACACATTTGTATGTGAAGTATAAAGGGACATTATTGATAGCTATGGAATGTGACGGAAATAATTAGTTATTCCCATTGTCATTTGCTATTACAGAATGCACAAGAATATTGATAGTTTGGGATGGTTCTTGGTATGTATTAGAAATAGTGTAATTCAACGGACAGAGATTTGTGTTATATCTGACAAACATCCAGGTATTATGGCAGCTATGAGCAATCCTCATCTTTGTTGGGTTGCACCATATGCCTATCACAGGATCTACATGCATCATCTTACAAGTAATTTTTAGACCTGCTTCAAACATAAACTCTTGAAGAATTTGGTCTACATAGTAGCTATTAGGACAATACCACGGAAGATGAATAGGCATATGGCTACAATTGGGAGAATTAATTCTGAAGTATGACAATGGTTAGAGGTGATCCCTCTTCCGTTATGAGTACTTTCACATGATGGAGGTCAAAGATATGAAATAATGACAACCACTTTGTCAGAGGTATTTAATAGTGTTCTTAAAGGGGCTCGTAGCTTACCAATCACTACATTAGTTTAGTTGACATTTTTCTGCCTTAAAGTTACTTTATTTCAAGAAGGGAACAAGGTGCTGATAGATTGGCATCTAATGAGCAATTCACATCATATGTTGATACTCAGATTCAAGGTCATGTGGTTAAGGCTGGATCAATGAAAATTATTTTTTATGATCATAGGACATATTTTAGTAAGGTCCAAGAGTAGTTGTATTCATCACCTCAATATAAATGACAAGAACTACACATGTGGTAAGACACTAATATATGGATTTCCATGTAGCCATATCATAGCAGCATGTCAGCATTGAAGTGTTGATTTTTGGTTATTACACTATGCATTCCTACTATGATACTTGGGCAAGCTTATTTTGTCCCATTTTTAATGAAGATGAGTGACCTCTTTATTGTGGTCCAATGATCGTAGCTCCTGGGTCAATGAAACGACAAGTTAGTGGCCATCCTAAATCAACCCATTTGCATAATGAAATAGACGTCGAGGAGGGGAAAACAAAGATAAAATGTGGGTTGTGCAAACAAGAGAGTCACAATCGGTGGTCTTGTAAGAATAGAAATCAAGTTTGGTTGTTTGTTTGTAAATAAGGCCTCATTTTTTTTGTTGTTCTGTATAAGACTTATGTACTAGCATTTATTTCTTGTAAATGTGGCTCCAAATATTTTATTGTAGTCTTGTATCAGATTTTTTCTAATGAATGCAACTTTTTTATTATACGTATGTATTGTAAATTATCATTGTGAATAATATTGATAACCATGTTTGATAATTATTCTAGATTTTTTATATCGTAGGGACATGGCTAGGAGGTTTCATGATGTGGATCTATCGGATACATCTGTCTTTGTATTGCAAGACAAACACCAATCATACTTAGTAGATACAGAGCATATACATAATTTGTTAATTATCAATTACTATTAGTAGTTTTAACATTTAATTTATAAATAATCACTTTTAAATTTGGTTGTTTCATTGCTTACAGCTTCAAGAGGTCCTCAGCCCTTGACAGTAGATGAGATCCTTCATGACTATGTGGAGGATGGATATTCGGATTCAGCCATATATGATTAGGGCTGGATTTTATGGTATATACCGTTTGGGCCACATTGCAATTGATTGGCCACTTATCACATCACTCGTCGAGAGATGGTGGCCCAAGACCCACATGTTTCATGTGCCAGTATGGAAGATGATGATTACCTTATAGAATGTCGCCATCCTCCTTGGCCTTCGTATCCATGGCCTACCAATCACTGGGACATGTGCATTCGATTTGGTGATGTTTTGTGCGGAGTTGCTTGGTGTCATCCCACTTGCCGATGCTATCAGAGGAGCCACTATCTTTTTGTGGTGGTTATGTATCCAATTATCCAGCTCGTCACTTGATGTAGATGAGGTCACATTAGAGCATTGTGCATGTGGGTTCATTTTAGTGCTGATTGGATGCTTCTTGTTAGCAGACAAGAAGGGTGTGCATGTTCCCATGTGCTTTCTCCTATTACTGCAAGATTTGACAGATACTATGATATATAGTTGGGGTGGTGCAGTACTAGCACATATATACCATGAGTTATGTCGAGCCAGCTTGGATCGTAGCCATGGTATTAGTAGTTGTATTACACTCATACATGTATGTAATAACTGAGAATGTGTTATAATGTATAGATAATTTATCATATTTTTCCTAATGTAATATAAAAATTTCAATATTTTAACCAACTTTCTCATTATTTTGTATTCAGCTATGGTCTAGGGAGAGACTTCACGTCGGGGGACCCAATTTTGGGCAACCACACGCAGATATAGCACCACCACCCACTCATGCCTTACATGATGCCTATGTTTAATTTGGGGATGGTGACCTACATGAGGCTGGCCACAATGGATTACCAACTCAATCTCCAGCTGAGCTAGAGGTAGAGCTAGCTCTTCCACTCTGGTGTAGGTAGAGAGTACCTTTGACACGAGTGCATAACTCATCGGGTGTACTCCTATACCGACATCAACTAGTTGCACAAACTCTTAATCAGGTAATGTTTATGTAAAAGTATATGGTTATATATTAATTATATTCATATTATTGTAAAATTTATTGATATTAAGTATTCACATGTAGGTCTCATGACAGCCATACATGGGAGAGTTACTTGATAAGCTCTCATATATCTGCTTAGCTGATTAGGAGTTCTGGTGGACGATGTCACTGCTCATTCGTTTCAAGATTATTGAGTGGCATCATCCAAAGAGAGTCCTGTGCCAGTTTGGGATGCATCAAAAGATACCTCCAGCTTGCTCTTACGAGCAATAGTTGCATGTAGTGGATGCACGTGGATGACACCAGCATGATTGGGCGACGTATCATTCACCATACATAGCATTATGGGAGACGTGAGCGGCTAGGATTATCACTTCACCTCCTATGGTGGGTTTAATGGACTTTCATTATCCATACATCTAGTGGTAACGTCATATTACATGGTATTTTATGACACCACAACTTCATAGGAATGATATGAGATTTTATACTATAGTTGGTAGTATGGATTTTTTGGTAAGTTAGAGTCATGTGTTTTAAAATATTTTACCTATTTTTTAATTATTAGATTATGTAATTATAATTCTTTCTTTGGTTAACTCAGATCGCCACTATGGCTGACATATTCAATCACTCTCATGTTGATACCCCTGATGCTTTATGCGACATATATCATATTGCCCGATCGGTGTTACACTAGATTAGTGAAAACCATCATATCGCCAGATACACTGAGGAGGCTTCGACATCACATGAGTCATTTATTAGAACTCCGGTATAATCAACACCATCACGTATGTAGGCCGTTTGAGGTAGTGGGAGAGGGAGAGTGGGAGTTGATCGCCGAGGTCATGCTCGAGATGGTGGGCCAGGTCATTGTCCAAACAGTGAGAGCGATCTTGGTTCACTTGAGCCAACTATGCCTACTTTGTACCCCTCACTCGAGATGTTTATTCCCCACACACCTGCACATCACATTCCATACCCACTCACTTTGACACATCACCTTCCCTACGCCCACATTGACACAATTCCTCTAAAAGTGCTTGTTCCTTCTGATTATCCAAAAAATTTTTAGACACAATTCCTGATGAAGTCTGGTGTGTGTTAAATTTATCTTCTTCAAGTCTTTTTAATAAATATGGTTATCTATTTTTTGTTGCATGTGATGTTTTGTGTGTTTTGATTGAAACAGAAAGGAATGTACAGATTTTGTTGCAGAGAAAAAGGTAGGAGGAACCTACGACTCTTTTTTTGGGACCTGGGAGAAGATTGTCATTTCTGTATTGTAGATATGATTTGAAGTTTAGCAAGCTTATGTATTTTTTGGATGATTAGAACTCAGAGTGTGTGTGTTAGCTTGAGATGTGGTTTTAATTTATTTTGTAATTTTTTCAGTTGGATGCAACAGAATCTATGTATCCTGTAATTTAATTTTTTGCACTTGAGATGTGGATGATTAGAACACTGATGAAAATTTTTATATATTATGCAAATGAATTCTTTTTTTTTTGCATCTGTAGGGTTTGGTGGAGAGGAGGAAGCCACTGGTGGAATAAATGGCTGAAGAAAATTGGGGGTTAGGTGAAAATGGAGAAGAGAAAAATGGGGCACATGCAACTCTGTTTTTAAAACCTGAGAGAAAATTGTCTTTTCTGCATCGTAGATATGATTTGAAGTTTAGCAAGCTTATGTATTTGTTGGATGATTAGAACTCAAGTTGTGTGTGTTACTTTTAGATGTTTTAATTTTTTTGTAATTTTTTTAGTTGGACACTATAGAATCTATGTATCTTGTAATTTAATTTTTTGCACTTGAGATGTGGATGCTTAGAACAATGATGAATATTTATATATATTATTCAAATGATGAATTTTTTGCAGCTGTAGGGTCAGGTGGAGAGGACGTTCTGGTGGAACAAATTGCTAAAGAAACATGGGGGTTATGAGAAAATGGAGAATAGAAAAACTGGGGAATGGATCATTCAATATCCAGCATTGAGGATGATGGTCATTGGTTTAATTAAATAGTCATCATTCCCAATGCCGGCATTTGAAAATTTTTAAAATTTAATAGCCGGCATTGTGAACAAAAGCCATTGGTTTTATTAAATAGCCGTCATTCACAATGTCGGCATTTGAAAATTTTTAAAATTTAATAGTCGGCGTTGAGAACGACAATCATTAGTTTAAAATTTAATAGCCGACGTTGATAATGCCGGCCTTTAATTTTTAGAAATTAAATAGCGTGGCAATCGTCGTTCATAACAACGGTAATTGCCATGATATTTCCAGACGCACTAGTTTGGGCATATTTTTGAAACTAGTTTTATATTTTAGATTTTTTATTAAAAATGCATTATTTTCGTACAAAACTCTTAATTTGTGTTACAAAAAGATGAAGATGTTGAATGGAGTTGGCCATTTTCTAGAGTCATGCTTCAAGCTAAAGAAAAGAAAGCCAATGTGACAACTTTCCTCTCAGAGTTTGACTTCTTACTTTGAACAATACAAAGTTACTTAAGTATAAAAGTGAAAATTAGAGAATTTTTGAAAGATTTTTTCTATTTCTTCTCCTTCTTTCTTTCAAAACAAGCAGAGCCAAGGCTGGGTTTCACAAGCAAACAAGGGATGCATAACTTGTATGAATCATTAAAGTTGGTGAGCATTAATCTCAAACCCTTTTCCTTTCGAGATAGATTCAGAAATTTGTATATATTAATGTGGTCTAGGATTTATATATTTAAAATTATGTGATTTAATGTAATGACGGAAGGTATGGATGTATTAATGGTTTAATTTATTTATGTTTAGATATTGATGGATAAATGACTAAATAGAATTTTAAATAATATGATAAATATTTTTAAAATTATTATAACAAAAATATTAAGTATAAATAATGAATTCATATTTAAAAAAAACTAAAAATTATTGTATTACCACAGTCTATAACATTAAAAAATATTACAAAATTCACGAAATGAAATTTTTTTCTTATTTAATTTTTTAAACTAAACCCATAAACTGATAAATACTTAAAGCTCAAATTAGTAAATGCTTAATCCCCTAAACTACTAAATATTTAAAGCTCAAATCAGTAAATGCCTAATCCCCTAAACTACTAAATCTCTAAACCATTAAATCCATAACTCCTAAACCCCTAAACCCCTAAGCTTCTAAACCCCTAAACCCCTAAGCCTCTAAACCCCTAAACTCCTAAGCCTCTAAACCCCAAAATACCTAAGCCAATAAACCCCTAAATCCCTAAACCCCTAGATCCCTAAACCCCTAAATCACTAAACTTCTAACCTTCCAAAATCCTAAACTTCTAAATCTCTAAACCCCCAAATAGCTAAACCCTTAAACACCAAAACCTCTTATTCCCTAAACCCATAAACCCCTATATCCTAAACCAAAAAAATAAATATAATTTTTTCATCATCATTATAATTTTAATTATATAATTTAATTATTTATTAGTTTAATTTTACTAAAATATTAATTATAAAATATATTATGAGTGAGACATATAATTTAAAAAAAATTAGCTTACAATCAAGAGTGTATAATCTTATATAAAAAAACAAAAATTTTAAAGTCAGAAATTATTATTAAGTAATATGTTTTACTTAGATTTTGAATATTTATTAAATATATTTTAATAAATATTTATATCATTTATAATAATTTATTAATTAAATTTTTTGGTCATTATTACAATATTATTCAAAAAACTAACTTATATTGAAATAACATAATACAATATTCTTAAGATTATAACTAAAATATTAAATATAAATATTGAATTCACATTATTAAAAAAATTCAATTATTGTATTTGCAAAGGCTATATCTATAAAAATGATATAAACTTAAAATATAAATTTTAGCTTAGTTTATAATTAAAACTATACACATAAACCCTTAAACACTTAAATCTCAATACCCCCAAATGTCTAATCTTCTAAACCACTAAACCAGTAAATACCAAATCTTCTAAACTCCAAACCCCAATGCACCTAAATCCCAAAACTCATAAAATCTTAAACCTCTAAACCTATAAACCCCTACAACCCTACTCCACTAAACCACAAACACCAAAACCCTTAAACCCCTAAACCCTTAAACCCCTAAACCCTTAAACCCCTAAACCCTTAAACCCCTAAACTCCTAAACTCTTAAACCTTTAAACTACTAATCCCCTAAACTTATACAACCCAAAACCCATAAACCACTAAACTCATACAACCCAAAACTCATAAACCCCTAAACTACTAATCTCATAAACCCCTTAACCCTAAACCATAAACTATAAATATTATTTTTTTAGTCTTCATTATAATTTTGATTATACATTTTAATTATTTATAAGTTTATTTTTACTAATATATTAATTACAAAATATATTATGAGTGAAATAAATATATTTTGAAAAAATTTATTTATAATCTAGAAACTATATAATCTTATAAAAGAAGTATAAATTTAAAAGTCAAATCATATTAAGTAATATGTTTTTTTCTTAGATTTTGAATCATTTTAAATTTTATAAATATGTTTTAATAAATATTTATCTCATTTATAATAGTTTATTAATTTAATTTTTGTTCATTATTATAATACAAATCATGAAACCATCTTACATTATATTAACATGATACAATATCAATAAAATTATTATAACTAAAATAATAAGTATAAATATGAAATTCTAATTTTAAAAATTTTTGTATTTCCAAAGGTTATAACCTAAAAAAATAATACAAAATTTACAAAATGATAATTTTTTCATAGTTTATTCTATAAACTAAACCCATAAACCCCTAAATACTTAAACATCAAATTCATAAATGTCTAATCCCCTAAACTCTTAAACCCCTAATTCTTAAAGCCCTAAATACCAAAACCCATAAACCCCTAAGCATAAAATTTCTAAACCCCTAAACTTGTAAACTCCTAAACACTTAAACCCCTATAACCCAAAACCCTTAAATGCTTAAACACTTAAACTCCTATACCCCTAAACATCTAAACCCCTATACCTCTAAACCCTAAACTATAAATCATAAATGTATTTCTTTGTTATCATTATGATTTTAATTATATATTTTAATTATTTATAAATTTATTTTTACGGAAATTTTATTTACATAATATATTATGAGTGAAATAAATATAATTTGAAGAAATTTATTTATAATCAATAGACTATATAATCTCATAAAAAGAAGAATAAATTTAAAAGTCAATGATTATTATTAAGTAATATATTTGATTTAGATTTTGAATCATTTTAAGTATCATAAATTTATTTTAATAAATATTTATCTCATTTATAATAGTTTGTTAATTTATTTACAATATATTTTAATATATTATAAATATTAATCATCAAATTGTGTTATATTAAATAAACATGATACATATTCATAATAGCATTATAACTAAAATACTAAGTATAACTATTGAATTTAGATTATAAAAAAAATTATAAAGTATTATATTTCCAAAGCCTATAACCTAAAAAAATAATACAAAATTTAGAAAATAAAATTGTTTTCTTACTTCATTTTTTAAACTAAAACTATAAACCATTAAACATTAAAACCCCAAACTCGCAAATGTCTAATCTTCTAAACTCCTAAACATCAAAACCCATAACCCCTTAAACCTCTAAACATCAAAACTCATAACCCTTTAAACCTCTAAACATCAAAACCCCTAACCCCTTAAACTCCTAGACTTTAAAACTCCTAAACCCCTATACTTTAGAAAATATTTAACTTTAAAACTCCTAAACTCCTAAACCCCTTAAACTCCTAAATTTTAGAAAATATTTAACTTCTAAACCCTTATACTCTTAAACCCAAAAATCTCAAAATACCAAAATCCCAAGCCCTAAAACACCAAAACCCACAAACCCCTAAACACCTAAACCCACTAAACTCATAAAATCCATAAATCATAAAATCATAAACCATAAATGATAATTTTGATCTGTTTCAACATTATCATAATATTAATTATAAATTTATAGTATTTATAAGTTTATTTTTACTAAAATATTAATTAAAAAATAAATTAGAAGTGAGAAAATATTATTTCAAAAAATAATTTATCAACAAGTCTATATAATAATATAAAAAGTAACAAATATTTAAAAGTCAAAAATTATTAGTTAGTAATATATTTAACTTAGATATTGAATTATTTTAAGTATTGTAAATATATTTTAATAAATATTTATCTAATTTATAATAGTTTTTTAATTTGTTTTTTGCTTATTATTATTATATCAACCAAGAAACTAATTTATATTTAATTAACATGATATATTATTGTTAAGATTATTATAAGTAAAATATTAAGTTTAATATTGCATTCAAATTAAATGGAAATTTAAAAATTATTATATTTCCAAAGAGTGTAACTTTATAAATTAAAAAAATTCACAAAATAAAATTTTTTTTAGTTCGTTTTATAAAATAAACCCATAAACTCCTAAATACCTAAATACTTAAATCAATAAACTTATAATCCCCTAAATCTGTAAACCATAAATCTCATTTCTTTTGGCATCATTATAATTTTAGTTATACATTTTAATTATTTACAAGTTTATTTTTACTCAAATATTAATTAGAAAATATATTATGAGTGAATTAAATACAATTTGAAAAAAAAAATTGTTTATTATCAAGAGATTATATAATATTATTAAAAAGATAAAAATTTAAAAGTCAAAAATTATTATTTAGTAATACATTTTATTTAGATTTTGAATCATTCTAAGTATTATAAATATATTTTAATAAATATATATTTTATTTGTAATAGTTAATTAATTTATTTTTTGAACATTATTATAATATTAATCATAAAACTAGCATATATTAAATTAACATGATGTTATATTTTTAAGATTATTACAACTAAATTATTTAGTATAAATATCAAAATGAGATTAGAAAAAAATTATATAAATTATTATATTTATATAGGTTATAATTTTTTATTAGTTCATTTTTTGCACTAAATCAATAAACACTTAAACCCCTAAATCCCCAAATTTCAAATCCTTTAAACCTCTCGACCCCTTAGCTCCTAAACCCTTAAACTCCAAAACCTTTAAACCCCTAAACCTTTAAACCCTTAAGCCCCTAAACCTTTAAATCCCTAAGCCCCTAAACCTTTAAACCCCTAAACCTTTAAACTTCTAAACCTTTAAACACTTAAACATTTAAAACCTAAACCCCAAAATACCTAAATCCCAAAACCTTTAAACTTCTAAATCCTTGAAACTGTAAACCCCAAAATCCTAAATCATAAATCATAAATCTCATTTTTTTGTCATTATTATAATTTTAATTATTTACAAATTTATTTTTACTAAAACATTCGTTACAAACTATATATGACTAACACAACTATAATTTGAAAAAAAATATTTTGCAGCAAAAGTATCTTATAAAAAAGATGCAAAAATTTAAACATCAAAATTATTAATTAGAATATATTTTAATTAGATTTTAAATTATTTTTAAATATTTTAAACATATTTTAATAACTATTTATCTTATTTATAATAGTTTATTAATTTATGTTTTGGTTATTATTATAATATAAATCAAGAAAATAGCTTATATTAAATTAACATGATATATTATTCTTAAGATTATTATAACTAAAATATGAAGTATAAATATTGAATTCAAATTGAAAACAAGAATTAAAAATTATTAATTTTTCAAAAGTAAACTCTTAAATCCCTAAACTCTTAAAAATAATTTTCAAATTATTTTTACAAAATAATTTGAAAATTAAGAAACTAGCTTATATTTTACAAAATGAAAATTTTTTATAGTTCATTTTCAAATTATTTTGTTTGCTAAGTCCCTAAATCCCTAAACTTTTAAACCACTCAACCATTAAACACATAAACCCCTAAACTTCTAAACCCCTTGACCCCTCAACCCCTAAATCCCTCAATTCCTAAACCTATAAATCCTTAAAACCCTAAATCCCTAAAACCCTAAATCCCTAAACAGCTAAATGGAACTTCTAAACCCCCAAACTCCTAAACTCATAAACCCCTAAACTCTAAAAGCATAAACCTCTTTATGCCTAAACCCCTAATTCCATAAATCTCTAAATACCTAAACTTCTAAATCCATAAACCCATAAACTCCTATATCCTAAACCATAAACCATCAATCTCATTTTTTTGTAAACTTTATAAAATTAATTATAAAATTAAATTATTTATAAGTTTATTTTTACTAATATATTTATTACAAAATATATTATGAGTGAAACAAATATAATTTAAAAAAATTTGTTTATCATTAACAATATATATAATCTAATAAAAAATGAAAAAATTTGACGGTCAAAAATTATTATTTAGTAATTTGTTATAATTATATTTTAAATCATATTTAAAATTGTACATATATTTTAATAAATATTTATCTCATTTATAATAGTTTGTTAATTTATTTTTTATTTATTATTATAATATCAATCAAGAAACTAGCTTATACTGAAATAACATAATATATTATTCTTAAGGTTATTATAACTAAAATAATAAGTATAAATATTCAATTCATATTGAAAAATAAAAATAAAAATGAGACAATATTCATAAAATCACAATTTTTTTTAATTTCATTAATTAAACTAAACCACTAAACACCCAATGGTTTATTATTCTTATTTCATTATTTAACCTTGAATACCCTAAACACCTAAACTGTTAATCCCCAAAACCTTGAATGCATTAAACCCCTAAGCTCTTAATCCCCAAAAATGCCCTAAACCCCAAAGCTCTTAATCCCCAAAACCTTGAATGCCCAAAACCCCTAAACTCTTAATCCCCAAAACCTTGAATACCCTAAACCCCTAAACTCTTAATCCCCAAAACCGTGAATGCCCTAAATTCCTAAACTCTTAATCCCTCTAAATCCCTAAATTCTAAACAATAAACCATTAATGTCATTTTTTTATCATTATTATAATTTTAATTATACATTTTAATTATTTATATGTTTATTTTAACTAGAATAGTAATTACAAAATATATTATGACTAAAACAAAAATAATTTAAAAATAATTATTTATCAGCAAGAGTCTATATAATCTTATAAAAAAGAATAAAAAATTTAAATGTTAAAAATTATTATTTAGTAATATATTTTATAAAACCACAAAACCCTTAAACCTCTTAACCCCTAAACCTCTTAACCCCCAAACCCATAGACAACTAAACCCCCAAACTTATAAACCCCAAAATTCATAAACTTCCAAACACCTAAACCCGCAAACCCCTAAAAGCATAAACCACTAAATCACTAAAACTCTAATTTTCTAAATCCCTGAATACCTAAATCTCTAAAACCATAAACCCATTATTTCCTAAACTGTAAACCTTATATTTCATTTTTTTTTGTAATAATAATAATATTAATTATATCATTTTATTATTTATAAGTTTATTTTTACAGAAATATTAATTACAAAATATATTTTGAGTGAGAAAAATATAATATGAAAAAATTTGTTTTGCATTAAGAAACTATATAATCTTATATAAAGATACAAATTTTTAAAAGTCAAAAATTATTATTTAATAATTTATTTTAGCTAGATTATAAATCATATTAATTATTGTAAATATATATTAATAAATATGTATCTCATTTATAATTATTTATTAATTTATGTTTGATTATTATTATAATATCAATTAAGAAACTATCTTGTATTGAATTAACATAAAATATTATTCTTAAGGATATTATAACTAAAATAATAAGTATACTTATTCAATTCATATTGAAAAAAAAAATTTAAAAGTATTATTTTTTCAAAGACTATAAACTTCAAAAATGAGACAAAATTCATCAAATTAATTTTTTTTATTTCATAGTTTAAACTAAACCAATAAACACTTAAACCCTTAAACCCCCAATTTCCTAATCCTTTAAACTTACAAACTCCTAAACCTGTATATCCCCGAAACTCTTTATGCTCTAAATCTTCTAAACTCCTAAACTCTAAACCATTAACCATAAACATCTTTTATTTGTCATTATTATTATTTTAATTATACATTTTATTTATTTATAAGTTTATTTTTACTGAAATATTAGTCACAAACTATATTATGACTAATATTTCAGCAAAAGTCTATATAATCTTATAAAAAAAGAAAAAAATTAAAAGTCAAAAATTATTATTTAGTAATATATTTTATTAAACCACAAAACTCCTAAACTTCTAAACTTTTAAACCCATAAACTCCTAAACTTCTAAACATTTAAACCCATAAACTCCTAAACATCTAAACCCCTAAACACCTAAATAACTAAACCCCTAAACCCATAAATAGCTAAACCTTTAAACCTCAAAACTACTAAACCCCTAAATAACTAAACCCCAAAACTCCTAAAATTTTAAACTCATAAACCTCTAAACCCCAAAAAGTATAAACTCCTAAACTTATAAAATCCTAATTCTCTAAATCCCTAAATACCTAAACCTCTAAATCCAAAACTCATTAATACCTATATCATAAATCATAAATCATAAATCTCATTTTTTTTGTAATCATTATAATATTAATTATACGATTTAATTATTTATAAGTTTATTTTTACTGAGATTTAAATTACAAAATATATCATGAATGAGATAAATATAATTTAAAAAAATTTGTTAATCATTAAGAAAATATATAATCTTATAAAAAGATACAAAAAATTGAAAGTCAAAAATTATTATTTAGAAATTTATTTTAGTTAGATTTTGAATCATATTAATTATTGTATATATATATATTAATATATATTTATCTGATTTATAACATTATTAATTTATTTATTTTTATTATATTATCAATCAAGAAACTAGCTTATATTGAATTAACATACAATATTATTTTTAAGGTTATTATAACTAAAATATTAAGTATAAATATTCAATTCAGATTGAAAAAAAAATTAAAAATTATTATATTTCTAAAGTCTATAAACTTCAAAAATTAGTCAAAATTAATAAAATCAATTTTTTTTCTTATTTTCAATAAAACACTAAACACTTAAACCCCAAATGTCTAATCCTATAACCTCATAAACCACTAAACCCATAAATCTCCAAAACCTTGAATACCCTAAACCCCATAAAACTTTAATCCCCTAAACCCCTAAACTCTAAATTGAAAATCATTTATCTCAAATTTTTATCTTTATTATAATTATAATTATACATTTTAATTATTTATCATTTTATTTTTACTGAAATATTATTATTATGAGTGAGATAAATATAATTTGAAAAAATTTATTTATTATCAAGATACTATATAATCTTATAAAAAGAATAATAAATTTAAAAGCCAAAATATATTATTTAGTAATATGTTT
Source organism: Sapria himalayana (assembly GCA_029783825.1). Classification (NCBI taxonomy): domain Eukaryota; kingdom Viridiplantae; phylum Streptophyta; class Magnoliopsida; order Malpighiales; family Rafflesiaceae; genus Sapria; species Sapria himalayana. The sequence continues at coordinate 142,576 of JAREIK010001825.1, forward strand.
TACTTAGATTTTGAATCATTTTAAGTATTATAAATATATTTTAATAAATATTTAACTTAATTATAATATTTTATTAATTTCCTTTTTGGTAATTATTATAAAATCAAATAAAAAACTAGCTTGTGTTGAATTAATATAATACATTATTCTTAAGATTATTAAACTAAAATATTAAGTATAAATATTGAATTCGGATTGTAAAAATTAAATTAAAAATTTTTGCATTTACAAAAGCTATAACCTTAAAAAATGATAAAAAATCATAAAATAAAAATTCTCTTAGTTCATTTTTTTTAACTAAACTCATAAATCCATAAACACTTAAATCCCAAAACCCCAAAAGTCTAATCCCCTAAATCCATAAATTCTTAAACCCCTAAACCTTTAAACTCTTAAACCCATAAACTCATAGATCACTAAATTAAACCCCAAAACATCAAAACTCCTAAACCGTTAAACTTCTAAAAATTTAAACATTTAGGGTTTATGGGTTATGGGTTTAGGCTTAAGAAGGTTAGGTATTTTGGGGTTTATGGGTTTAATTTAAAATTTGAACTTATAAAAAATTTTCATTTTATGATTTTTATTTCATTTTTTAAGGTTATAGTATTTGAAGATATAATAATATTTAAATTTTGTTTTCTAATCTAAATGCAATATTTATACTTAATATTTTAGTTATAACAATCTTAAAATTAATGTATCATATTAATTGAATATCAGATAGTTTCTTGATTAATATTATGATAATGACAAAAATATAAACTAAAAAATAATTATAAATTAGATAAATATTTATTAAAATATATTTATAATACTTAATATGATTTAAAAATATCTAAGTAAAATATATTACTAAATAATATTTTTTTACTTTTGAAAATTTACTTTTTTTAGAAAAATATGTAGTTTCTTGATGATAAAAAAATATATTTATCTTACTCATAATATATTTTATAATTAATAATTCAGCAAAAATAAACTTATACATAATTAAAATGTATAATTAAAATTCTAATTATAACAAAAAAAATGAGATTTATAGTTTGCAATCTAGGGCTTAATAGTTTAGGGATTTAGGGATTTAGGTATTTAGAGGGTAATGGTTTAGGTGTTTAGTTGTTTAGGGGTAATGGTTTAGGTGTTTAGTTGTTTAGGGGTAATGGTTTAGGTGTTTAGTTGTTTAGGAGTTTTGGTCTTTAGGAGTTTTGGGAATTAGAGGTTAGGGGTTTAGTTGTTTAGTTGTCTAGGGATTTAAGTCTTTAGTGGTTTTAGGGATTAGATATTTGGGGGTTTAGGTGTTCAAGGGTTTTAAGATTAGTTAAAAAAATAGACTAAGAAAATAAAATTATTCTTTATTATGAAATAGAAGGACAGAGAGTAAGAGATATAGGAGAAACAAATGATAAATTTCTTATTCCTTCAAGTATATATTGACACATACAAAGGCTCCCAATTTATAGGGTTCAATACATAAATAGATTAATGTGTATATAAATACATCAATGAATATATACATCAATATACAAATAAGTATACCAATGAATACATATTAATCCATGCCTATTAATACATATTAATATATGAATAATATGAGTCACAAGAATATCAATAGTTAAGAGATTAATGGAGAGTTTATGGACATCCATAATATTGTTCATAATATTCCCCCTTGGATGTCAATGATACTGCCTCATTAAAAACCTTACCAAGAAAATCCAATGGGACAAAATCATGGTGAAGAAAAAAAGAGTACAGTATAAAACATCACTTAAAATCTCTGAGCCTGTACATTCCAATGTTATGAACTAGCATTTCAAATATTGCAGTAGTCAGAGCCTTGGTGAATAAATCTACTAGATTATTAGTTGAACGAATTGATTGAACATCAATATCACCCTTCTTTTGTAGATCATGAGTGAAAATGAATTTTGGTGATATATGTTTTGTTCTATCATACAAGGTCATCGGGACCTCCTTGCTAAAAGACAAACCTCATGACCCTCGGATATGATGTATTACAGATCTTAACCAAGAACATTCCTAACTTGCTTCATGAATTACTAAGATCTCTGCATGATTAAAAGATGTGATAGTAATTGATTATTTCGTAGAATGTCGTAAAATGGATGTATCACCACATGTGAACAAATAGTCCATTTGTGATAGAGCATTATGAGGGTTAGATATATATCATGTATCTACATAACCAATTAATTCTAATTTGGGTACATTGGGATAATATAGGCCCATATCTATCATACCTCAAATATACCTCACTATATGTTTAACTCCATTCCAATATCTTCTTGTTGGACAATAACTATATTTTGCTAACAAATTGATAGAAAATGATATATTAGGCCATGTATGACTTGCAAGATATATTAGTGCTTTATAGCACTAAGATGTGGTACTTCAAGACCAAGAAGTTCTTCATCATCCATCAGAGGTCAAAAAGGATCTTTATTCATATCTAATGACCTTACAACCATTGGAGTGCTCAATGGATGGGCATTATCCATATAGAATCATTTCAACACCTTTGATATATAAGCTGATTGATGAACAAAAATTTCGTTCTCTTAAGTGTTCAATCTGCAAATCAATGCAAAGTTTTATTTTTCCGAGATTTTTCATCTCAAATTCTTTCTTTAAATTGCCTACTACTTCTGAAAGTTTGTTCTTAGTTCTAATAATATTCAGGTCATCAACATAAACTATGATTAAAATGAACTTGGATCCATATCTTTTAATAAATACACATGGGCAAAGGGGATCATTCTTATACCCTTTTCACAATAAATATTTACTAAGACGATTATACCACATGCATCCAGATTGTTTCAACCCATATAGAGATCTGCATAATTTTATCGAGTAAAGTTCTTGAGGACCTGAATTATGTGTTGCATGTAATTTTAATTCTTTTGACATTTTAATGTAAATGTCACTATCAAGTGGTCCATATAAATAAGCCATAACTATATTCATTAAACACATACCAAGTTTTTTATGTATTGTCAGGCTAATTAAATATCAAAAGTAGTTGCATCCACTACAGAAGATTACATCTCTTCATAATCAATGTCAGGTCTTTGAGAGAATCCTTGTGCAACTAATCGTGCCTTATATTTGATAACTTTATTTGTCGCATATCATTTTCACATAAATACCCATCTGTATCCTACAGGTTTGACACCATCAGGTGTACATACAATAGGACCAAAATCTTCAAGTTTTGAAAGAGAATTCAATTTTGCTTCAATTGCATCTTTTGAATTTGGCCGACTATCTCTCTGTCTACATTCCTCGACATACTTTGGCTTAAGGTCCTTATTGTCATTAATAATGTTGAATGCCACGCTATAGGTAATTATTTCATCGACGTCGATTTTATTCTGATTCCAACTTTGGCTAGTTATGACATAGTTTATCGAGATCTTTTGATTGTTACAAGTTTCAAGTATCTAAATTTCTTCTGGAATTACAACTAGGGACTCTTCTAGAACCATCAATTCCTCAACTTGATCCTTTGATCATTTTCTTTTCCGAAGATTTTTAACTTTGGAACCAACTGGTCAACCATGTTTCACTAATACTTTAGGTTCATTAGCAGTAGATTATCCTACAGGGACATCAATTTTAAATGGAGCATTAGCAGCTGGTATGTAAGATGTAGTTACTCTCTTCGAATTAGTAAATGCATCTAGCAATTGATTTGTTAAATTTTGCAAATGAATAATCTTTTGAACTTCTAGTTCATATTCTTTTGTATAAGGGTTAAGATGAGCAACAATAATTGATTCCAACTAATAGTTTTTTCCAACTATTTATTTTCTTTCTTTAAAGTTGGAAAATCTGATTCATTGAAATGACAATCAGCAAAATGAGCCGTAAATAAATCTCCAATTGATGGCTTTAAATATTTGATTATTGATGGAGATTCATATCTAACATGTATTCCTAATCTTTTTTGGGGACCCATCTTAGTGCATTGTGGTGGAGTAATCAGAATATATACTACATACTCAAAAATCCTTAGATGGGAAATATTTTATTCTCGATAAAAAACCAATTGTAAATGATAGAACTTATGATAGTTTGCTGGTCTAAAACGAATCAGTATTACTGCATACAAAATAGCATGGCCCCAAGCAGAAGCTGGGAGCTTCTTTCTCATTAGTAATGGCCTTGTGATTAATTGAAGGCATTTAATAAATGATTCTACAAGACTATTTTGTATATGAACATATGTTATAGGATGTTCAATAGTTATTCCAATAGAAATACAATAATCATTAAAAGTTTGGGAAGCAAATTCTCCAGCATTGTCAAGATAAATTGACTTAATCAGATAATCTAGAATGAGCCCATAACCAAATTATTTGAGCAAGCAATCTAGCAAATGCTTGGTTACATGTTGATAATAAATAGACATGTGACCATCTCATTGATGCATCAATTAGAATCATAAAATATCAAAATGGTCCACATGTTGGATGAAGAGGCCCACATATATCACTTTGTATACGTTACAAAAATACAAGGGGTTCTGTCCTTATTTTTATTGATAATGGCCTTATAATTAATTTCCCTTGAGAACAAGTAGCACATAAAAATTCATTGGACAAAAAAAATCTTTTGATTTTTTAGTGAATGCCCATTTGAATTTTTAATAATTTTTCGCATCATTATAGACCCAGGATGTCCCAATCAGTCATGCTAAACAATAAAATTATTTTCATCCGTAAAATTTTGGTTTACTATGATATGTGCCTCAATTGTGCTTATGTTTGTGTAGTACAAATTAGAGAAAAAAGTGAGTAATTTTTCTAATATATTTTTCTTACCTGAAATAACATTGGTAATATATAATTACTCAGTTTTGTCTTCATTCGTAGTCTCAATATGATATTCATTTCATCGAATATCTTTAAAACTCAATAAATTTCTTTGAGACTATATAGAATATAATGCATCATTAATATGACTTTTTGTTCCTCTGGGTAATAATATATTAGCTCTTCTAGAGTCCTCAATCAATTTTATACTACCTAATATTATATTCACATTTGATCATTGTATTATTAAAAAGGAAAATAATATTTTATCCTAAGTATAGTATGCATTGATGCACTATATGTGAGACTTATATTATTGTTACCGATTGAGGATCCCACCATATGTGTTTCCATATTCTACGATATATCTCTTAAAAATCTAACAGAGCTTCGTGCTGATATAAAGGTGTCAAACCATGACTTGCCTGGCTAATATATTATTAGCCAGGTGTCACATTTTTTAGAGCACGACCGTGCTTTCATGCCGGGCCAGGCACGGCACGGTTACTGTACCGTGACTTGCCTGGCTCAGCACAATTTATAAAAGCTAGGCCCGGCGGGCCTAACCTGGCCGTACAGGCCAAACCATGCCGTACGGGCCAGGTAAATTTTTTTTTTATTTTAGTTTAATTATATAAAATATTAAATTATATATAAAATTATAGATAATGTATAATATAATAACTTTATAAAATGAAAATTGTTTAAAATTTATTACATTTGCAAAGTTTATATTTTTTTTATAAGGTAAAATAAAATTAGTTTATAATTTATTAGAATTATATAATAGAGTTATAAATTTTTAAATGAAAAAATAAAACAAAAAAATATATAAATCAATAAATTTTGTGAAAAAAAATTAAAAATTAAAAAAAACATAAGCAAACCAAATGAAAAATGATTAATCAGCCATTAGATACCGAAGGTCTAAACCAAACAAATTAAAGTTTCAACGTAACGTATAAAGAAAACGTACAATCAATAAAAAACAAAACATCGAAATCAAAAAATAGTAGATCATCATCAATCATCAATCGAAATATCATGAGCATCATTAGCCGCAACATCAAGATCAATATCATATGGATCATCATCGTTAGCAATCAACTTTTCCGCTTTCGTAGTGGATGTGGATGCAGTCCCTATCCCAGTCCCAGCTCCAACATAATCATGGATGCTAAACCTCGAATCCTCCCAATTCTTCAAACAAGCTAAGACCTCAACAATATATAGACGTAATCTTGATCTTCTATCCGATATCATGTTCACTGCAACAGAAAAAGTAGACTTCGATGCTATGCTCGACACCGGAGGAGTCAGTAGATATCGTGACATCCTAGATAGCACGGGAAAGGTGGACTCATATGATTTTCACCACTGTAATATATCAAGATTCTTAGTATCAGAATGTGATAGGATTGAGCAGTAATCGGTATCTAAGTACCGAGAAAGCTTGCTCCTATGTGATGGTCCACCCCTATGTTTCCCCATCGCTAGCTGAATGAAAAAATTATCATCTCCGAACAATGTATCCATGTCCGTAATCACAGTCTCACTACTACCACCACCATACCTAGTATCGTAGTATATGAATAGGTCAGTCAACTTCTCGTGAATGAACCCTTCAAGTGGCTCTTCCAGGTTCATGCACAAGGAAATATAAGTCATGGTGTTTTCTACCCCTTCCACCTTAACCCTAGGGTCCGTGTATGCAGCGAGGTAATAAAGAGATGGAACGGTGGACCAGGCTTCAAGTACTTGGTTTCCATCTCTGCAAGCATATGGCTAAGTATCTGGTCAGCTTGATACTTCCTAAACATGCTACAATATTGCATATGCATTGGAGTGCAATGCATGTCGTGGGCTTATAAACCGATGAACACGTGTTCGTCATGTCATAAAAAATCTTTAAGAATTTCATAAATAAAATTCCTGAAGTGTAGTCAGTGTCGTCAATAATAAGTTCGTCACTCTTACTATTGACGTAGTCGGATATCACGTGTTCGTATCCAACACATGCTTCCAACATCAGGTACATGTAATTCCAACGATGTCTCACATCCGATTGGAATTTCATCTTCTTAAGTTTTGCAGACAAATAGAGACTACCAAACTCTTGTTGTCTGCGAGGAGTACAAATATATTTTAGTGCATTACGTATATTATCCAACGCGGGGAAACACGCCTTCATACCCACTTGAACAATCAGGTTAATCAAGTGACACATGCATCTGACATGAAAAATCTCTCCGAATGTAGCGTCTCTAATATTCCTAACAAATATGTTAATCTCTACTCCATTATTAGATGCGTTATCGAATATGACACTAAAAATTTTATTTTGAATTTTATATTCACTAAAGATTTTCATCATACACTCAAAAATAGTCGGGCCATCATGAGGATGAAGAATCTCAGAGAATCCTAAAATTTTTTTTATTCATTGTCCAATTAGAATCTACAATAGTGGCTGGTGAGACATGCATAAGATGATTCATCGTGACTTGTCCAGATATTGGATGTCACGAACACCACTCCACTATATGCCATAAATTCATTAATTATTTTTTATTTTTCTAACTTATACAATTTTAGTATGTCATTCCTAGATGTGGACCTCAGAATCATACGATAAGAATGCTGAAAATATGTCTGTATTATGCGCACTACCCTTAGATCTTCTGAAAATCTGATCGGAAGACCCATCAATATGATAAGTCTGGTCATGCCGTCCCTACCCACTCACTGGAGTATATGAAAGGAGTAAACTTTGAGACTGAACTCGATCTAGTCTCAAAAAATATAATGCCAAGTTGGGTTTGCCTAGGATCTAATGGACCTTGTTTTTTGGTGCGTAATTCGGCATGTCTCTTAAGATGCCCAGTCCCAAATGAACTCTTACATGTTAAAAGTCTCATACAATATTTGCACTGTGTCATTTCTTCTTCCTCACCCCTAACATTTTTTTTATTATATTAAAATGAGTCCAAACTACAGAAGCCCTCCTAGTTTTTTATTTTTTAGAAGTTTGGGTTGGGACGACTGGAGAAACCAAAGTTTCAGCAACCTCGGACCTCTATGTAATATTTTTATTTTCTAAATTTAAATATGGTTCATTAGTATTTGTCATTTTTAAGATTTTTGTTAATGATGACACTTATTTAGAGACTTGATGATAGATTTTAAATTTATCTATTTTAGGTCTAGAGAGAGAGACTAGAGAGAGAGAAACTAAAAAAACTTAAAATAAATTACACGGAAAAACAATCAGGTCGATCACGTGCACGGTGTACCACAATCTAGCTCAAAATTTAAAACCAAAGTTGATATTCCCGAAAAGCCAAGCCAAATGACGAAATCCCGACTTCCCAAGTCCTGAGAGAGAGGAGCAAGATTTTTGAGAGAGAATGTGAGATTTGAGAAAAAAAATATTTATGAAAAATATAAATGTTATAGTGAGGGGGGGTGGAATTTATAGATTAAAGAAAATAATTTTTTTTAAAAGTCATTTATTTTGATTTTTTTTTTATTTTTTTTTTATTTTTTAGGGGGCAGCATAATGAGGGCTGTTGTATTCTGCCCCCTAGCCGTTGGAGGCGAGATCCAACAGCTACAATTTAATTTTTTTTTTTTGCCCGTTGGGGGAAGGGGGGGGGATCGAGTCGGGTCGGGGGACCACTACATGTCTGATTGGACCCAACCCGCGGTCATTTTTGTGGGAAGGGGAACAGGATACTCAGGGCTTGCAGTTGGCCCGAGTGTCTCGAGGCACGATAAACTCATCGTGACCCGTGACCCATGACTCGTGAGGGTGCAGGACTGCGAGTGCGGGATGTCGGGCTGGGTGTGAAAGGTGACCTCAACCGTGCCTACGGGCCATGCCACGGGCCACCGAAACGTGCCAGGTCATGCATGGAACGAGGCCCAGTTGGCCTCGGCACGACACGACACAGGCCTGGGCACGAGATTTTTTCGTGCTGGGCCGGCCCAGGCACGGCCAAACCATGTTATGCCTCGTGCCGACACCTCTAACTGATAACATATTATGAAATAGAAAGACAAGAGAGCGAAAGATATATAAGAAATAAAGGAGAGATTTCTTATTCCTTCAAGTATATATTGACTCATACAAAGGCTCCCTAATTTATAGGGTTTAATATATGAATACATTAATGTATATATAAATACATCATTGAATATATACATCAATACACAAATAAATGTACCAATGAATACATATTAATCCATGCCCATTAATATATATTAATCTATAAATAATATGAGTCACAATAATATCAATAGTAAAGAGATTAATGGATAGTTTATGGACATTCATATTATTGTTCATAATATTTTGTAAATCTTCTCTCATATTTTAAGGTTAGAGACTTTGGAAATTCAATAATTGTAATTTTGTTTCAATTTGAATTCAATATTAATACTATATATTTTTTTTATAAAAAACTTAAGAATAATATATCATGTTAATTCAATATAAACTAGTTTATTCATTGATAATATAATACTGACCAAAGTATAAATTAATAAACATTTATAAATGATATAAATATTTATTAAAATATATTATACAATACTTAATATTATTTTAAACACAAGTAAAATATATTACTAAATAATAATTCATAACTTCTAAATATCTACTTCTTTTTACACTAAGAAATTTCAGAATTAAAGATGGAAATTAGAGACAGTTAGTTATCTGTCTCTATGTAGAGATAGATTAGAGATTGATTAATTAGAGATGGGAACTCCATTTCTAAATAGAGATAGAATGATTTCCATCTTATATCTGTCTCAAATGCGAGACTAACATTATTTCATCTCTATTTAGAAATGGTATTTCGAAACAGAATGATTTCCATCTCATAATTGAGACGGATCTAAGATGGACATAATTTCGTCTCTATTTAGAGATGGAACTCCCCGTCTCTAAATAGAGATGGAAGAAATTTCATTTCTAATTAGAGAAAGAATAAAATCCATCTTTGATTAAAGATGAAAAGATTCATCTCTGAATTCCATCTCTAATTAGAGATGGAATTTAGATACAGAATAATTTCCGTCTCTAATCAAAGACATAATTAAATTCTTCTTTAATTAGAGATGGAAAATTCCATCTCTAAATAGAGATGGAAATTGAGACTGAATATTCATCTCTGATTATTTACCTTAAAAAAACAAAATATGAGACTAAAAAAAATTCAAAATAACTATCCCTCAAAGCAATCTAGGTTTTATCCCTAATATTTGTTTTACTTTATGAATGATATAATATTATAGAATAATGTGAAATTAATATATGTAAAAAAATATATATTACCCCATTAATATATACGTATATATTTTTAAAATATATTTTATTTTGAATAATAATATAATAAATATGTTTATAAATAATTATAATATTATTTTATTTACGGCTTATTCTTTTTCTAAATATTATATAATTATTACTATACATTGAAATATGAAAAAAAAATCCATATATAATGAGATAAACATAATATCTTTACTAGCACTCGAAACTATTATAGATTTTAAAATAAATATTTGGTATACTCAAAATAATTTAATTACTTGATCATAAATCTATTCACAATTTGTCTTAAGTGATAAAAATGTGAAATCCTTATAAAAATATATAACTACAATATCATTTAAAAAAAGTGAATATAAGTAAAAAATAAATAAATAAACATTCATAAATTCATTCCATTACCTATAAATTTTGACTCCATTATCATATAATTTCAATTTTATAATGATCCATTAAATTTTTTTTCTTGGGTCAAGGCATAATAATAATTTTTTTAATATTTCCATCATATTCGTCTATTTCTTGTTCCTAATAAAATACTTTTTTTTCAAAGTATAAATAGACTACTTCAATGGTGATGATAGGGTAGGAAGTAGGGATTGCAAAGTTCAACATATCCCATGCCAGCATGTAGTAAGATATAAATATAATTGTGACAAATTCAAATCATCAGGTAATATATAAAATAAATAATTAGAAAATGGAAATTAAAAATATAAATAAATAATACTAAAATAATATATGGATGTAGACATAAGTTTGGTCCTAATTGAGAAGTAGACACATACTGCAATTTACCTTCTTAGCTTGCTTCCACATTTCCTTTTAAAAGAATAGTTGAACTCGTGATTTCAAACATACTTTGAATTTGTTTAAGTGAGGCCCACCATCAATCACTTTTTATATTTGAAATTATTTTCAAGAAAGACCCATCTATAGTGCTTATGGGTCACCCTCAATCACATTTCATATTTGAATTTGTTTTCAAGTGAGACATACCCATAAACCTAATTCTTAAAAAAAACTTTGTAATTATTGTATTACTCAACTTTAATAGGTTGTTTATAATATTGATAGATTAATGGGTATGATGGGACTACAAGTGTCAAACAGTCCAGGCCGGGTTGGCCCGACCCTTTTTTTTAGGCCTATATAGGCTTGCATGCCATGCCTACAATACAATGGTGTGCCTGGCACGACACAGTTCACTGGAGGGCGAGTCTGGTAAGGCCCGTAACCCAAAATTAACCTGGGTTCAGGGTGATTTGGGTCGGGTCGGACTTGTTTTAGGTTAAGATAAAATTAGAGTAATTAGGTTTGGTACAGTTGTGCTAGCGCGCTAGCGTGTCGGCATCGCCCGTCTGCCATATTGAGCTATCCCCTGTCATGCATCGCTACGTCAGCCTTCGTGTGTTGCTCGGTGCATCGTCTAATGTGTCGTGCCCACGTGCCATGCACCCGAGTCATGCCTGGCACATCACACGGGCTGAAGACCCTCGACACGACACGACATGAATAGTGCCGAGGGTCCGCCCAGCACTGACTCAGACACGATCCTAGATAGTGTCGTGTTGGGCTAGGCATGCCTAAACCATCTTGGGATTCAGGCCGTGCTGGATTAGGCATGCCTAAACCATGCCGGGCTTCAGGCTGTGCTCAAGCTGCCTGACCCATTTGACACCGCTAGGTAAGACAAAATAAAAGGAGTATTGAGTTTCAATCTCTATGGAGAAATACTTTACTTTCATAGTTACTTTCTTTGTTAGCTTTTCACAAAACATAGAAAAATGAGATAGAATTTGTCTCAAAAATCATTTTAAAAATGGAAAAGTATATATCACATTATTTATTTTAATCTAAAGGTAAATAAAATATAAAGAATGATGAATATTAGTTCAAAACATGCCAAAGAAAAATAATTAGCTTTCAGATTAATGTACTTTTTAAACTATTTTTAAGTACTACCTCAACTAATTATTTAATATATTATTTATATTTAGTTAATATAGTACCTCAATTTTATAACCAATTATTATCCAGAACAATCTCTTTCATCACTTCTGTCATCTGTTCAAATAATTTCTCAGATATATGATTTTCTAACTACATTCTCATCAGTCGAACCACAAGTGATAATTGCGAATGAGTTTTACAACTAGGCCACAACTCATTATCTATAGCTTTAAGAATATCATAAAATTTCTAAGCTTAATGATTGGGTTGTTCATCCATGTCATCCATATTAAAATCAACACCATTAGCTTCCATTACCATTCTATGGTATGTGTTTGATGGTTCTTCACTACATACATATGATTCACTACCCTCATGTTGGTCATTGCCCACAACCATTGTACTTTTCCCTAATAAATCCAAACAAAATAATTTGGTACAAGCCATATTTAGTCACATGGTATCTAATAGTATTTACATCACGAATAAACATATTCTGACACTTGTGGTTATTACATGGGCACTTAATTTTATCTCCATCCATCCTTCTCAATTGACTACACGCAAAATTGATGAAAGTTTCTAGCCCATTCAAAAAATTTTGATTCTGAATTTCATCCGTAAACATTTTGTACATCCATTAATGATTTGAACTCATTTTGCCCTATTATATTTGCAAAGAATTATGCTCAATCATATAATTTTGTCATTAAAATATGATTTTAAGTTTATTTTAAATTAATTTATATTAATTTATTTCAATTATTACATGTCATCCTTATCACTCCATATATTCATTTCAAAGGTAAGAACCTAACCCATTTAAAAATGCATCATCAATATCCCACAATAATACACATTTATCCATACATACATAAAAATTTCGGTAGTATTTTTCCCTAGTTCTCCGAGTGCATGATATTGAATATCCGTATACGCACTCGAAGAATGAGAAGGATAAATGATATTGAATAATCCTATTATTCATTATATATATGTCTGTTCTTTAATTTTTTAATGTTTGTTTAGTCAATAAAAAAATGAAAAACTAATTTTTATTTTTTATTGTTCTAATCTTATTAACTAATTAATCTTTTACTTTAATATTCTAATCTTGTACTTTAATTTTGTCTTTTTTTTTAATCTTATTAACTAATTTTTTTAATGTTTTTTTTTTGTAAATTAGGATTTGTTGCAGAGAATTTGCATATAACATTTTTGTTTAGGTTTAAAGGTAATTTGATTTTCAAGCATTAACTATCCTAAGATATTTTATTTTTGTATATTACATTAACCAAGAATTATCTATCTAAGACTAATATTTTTTGCACATTATTTGATTTTCATGTTCTGTTATTGCTATAAAAAATTGTGTTATGGCAACAATACTTGGTAGATATATTACTTAAGAAAAAATCATTTGTAAACTATTTTGCTATTACTTGATATATTATTATTAACTAATGCTTGGATCTTTGATTTCTTATTGCTTAACTTACTAATAATTGAACATAATTTTTCAATTAACCTATGGTAGTTGTTTGTGGGAATGAAGCTCTAATTTAGATGTTCAAGTCGAATTTTGATTGAAAATACACAGTTAAATACCTACATATATGTTCTAGGGTCATTTGAGTTTGCCATTAAGGACCAAATATTTTACCACTATACCTTATTAAGTTTGAATAATAATATTAAAAGAAATATACAATGACTTCAAATAATACTATTAATTAAAGAAAATGACTTATAGATGAATATGCAGTGATAAAATATTGTGAATATATAGGCAATGCGTTTGTAGAATCTACATGAAGAAATAGAGCATTTATTAGCAAATTGAAAAAAGAATAATTTTGGTTACTCTTCCATTATATATAAAGTTTAAGATTCAAATGGACGAGGTGTAGTTTGAGTTCTAAACCATTATAGTGCTGAAACTAAAATTAATAGAAAATATGAAATCACCAAAAAGAAAACCTAATGGTGAAAAAATATGCTATTGCTAGATGAAGGGAGCATGTATTTTCTAGTGCACTAATCAAAGTTACACAACAAAACAAAAATTAGGAGAAAACATGAACCAAGTGAAAGGACAAAAAAGGGAAACAAAAAAGAAAGGAATTCCAAGTTTGAAGGACTAAGCTTATCACTTCTCAATGAAGATAAATAATCTAAATTTCAATCATTTTTCCTCATACTAGCAACTAGAAAATTAAGGACCAAAGAAACTAAAGTAGAATTGAAAAACATATGAAACTTACCACAAGAAAATGAAGGAGGAATTGAATTAAGTCCACTCCAAAATTCAGGAACTGTGATCCAACTCAATCTTTGAATCTACAAATAAATAGGCAAGAAAAACAAACATGGAATGAAGATCCAATTCTCAAACTCTTTGCAAATGAATTCATGAGAAATTCAGACATTAACAATAATATATTTGGACTAGAAAATATATCATAGAAAGTATTAAACTAGAAAACATAGATGTGAAACAGCTTGCAATTATAGATTCCTAGCATTACAGATATGAACTGGTTATAGATATAAAGAATTACAGACATGAACATTAACATATTTTGTGCAAAACAGCACTCAAAAGACAGCTTGCTAAAGAAAACTAACTTAGACAAGAAGCATTTAAATAGATCTGCAAAAATTTCAATAAAAACAAAAAAGGCTAAAGAAAAGAAAGGATCAGTTCTGGAAGTAGGAATTAAAGAAACATATCATAGAAAGTATTAAACTAGAAAACATAGATGTGATGTAGCCTGCAATTACAGATATGAATAATAATTGATTTTGCACAAAACTGCAAACAAAAGACAACTTGCTAAAAAAACTAACTGAGATAAGAAGAATGTAAATATATCTACTGAAATTTTAATAAAAATATAAAAGGCTTAAGAAAAGAAAGGAACTATTATGATATAAGGCATTAAAGAAACATATCATAGAAAGTATTATCTAGAAAACATAAATGTGAAGCACGTGCATACAAGAGCAAAGGAAGTATAAATATAACTGAAAGGAGTAAGAAAGTAATTAATACAATGTTCATAACTAGCAGAAATTAGAAGGGGAAAAGGTTAATTTTTAGAATTTATATCAAAAGGAAATATATGCAAAGATGAGAGTAAAATAGAAACTCCATAGTATAGCATACGATACTAACAACAAAGCAATGAGAATTAAGTAAAACTAGTTGACTACAGAGCTCTTAGTAATTCTATCACATCCTACATTAAGTTTATTAACAAGCTAGAAATTAGAAATAGAATAATATAATCTAGTAAAAGTCAAGCTTAATATTCAAAAGACACATGACTAAAACACCAAGAGTAAAGGAAAATTGAGTGGAAAAGAAATTCTAGAATAAAGATTCATTGAGAATACAAGTTTCTGAAAAGAAGTACAGCAAATGGTTAAAATCACCAAAAATAAATATGAAACACACTAAAGGATAGAAAAAAATACAAGCATAAAATGAAAAAGAAAAAAAATTGCATAGTTAAAAATGCCAAAAAAAGAAAAACAAAATGGGTAGTAAAACTTGGAATATGACCTACCTCTACCACTAACTCCTCAGTCGATTCACAAATTAATGGCTTCACATAAGAAAAATGACCTGTAGAAAATCTATTGGTTGGATGTTGGACTTGACTTGTAGGTGAACATATACCACACCCTATTGTGATTCCTATAAAAATTTTAGTCTCAATATTATTGTTATTATATTTCCACCAATCAGATGCAGTTAGATTGAACCGGCCACATTGAATAAAAAATTGTTTTCAAAATTAAAGTTATTTCTTTAATTAATGGTTTCATTTTCTTTTGACAAAATTTTTTTTTTTTATGAATCTTACCTAACACCTTTTTTTATATACACAAAGAATACATAAAAAACATTATGTGATAGACAAATGAAGCTTAAATAAGCTAACATCCTATTTAATAAGGAGAAAAAAAAATACATTCTATGTTGGGAAGATTAATTTAATAAATATGAAAAAAATTCATGATATCACTAAAAATAATTTTAAAAAGAAAGAAAAACTATTGGCCGCATATATATTACTTGTAATGAAAATTGAAGTTAATGATTTTTTTGTCCTTATAAAAAAATGATAAAATCATGCAAAAGAGAGAAATCAATTTCAACATGTCACATTTGTAAATTGTACAGTAAGTCAGTAATTGTACATTAATAGAGTGGAAAAAAATAAAAAGAAAGCAAAATACATGCACCACAAGGGAAATAGAGGAGCTTCAAGGAAACCAAGGAAGAAAAGCAAACATAGACTGCACTAAATAAGCAACTTTACATGCACTACACATCTACTACTTTGGATATATATACTATATGCACATTTTAAAAAAAACACAAGGTATACTCGATTACTAATTAATTATCTATCATATTACTTAAGCAAAGATTATATAATGATGGCATAATCACTTATTATAAATGTATACATGAAAGAAGTCACCATGCATAGCCAGTGTGCTTGAGAATGCATGGTATCTAATAAAACACATTGAGAATTTTATGTACTATGTTTGTTGCCATGCTTACAATAATGTATAGCCTGACTTGGGTTCTTAGTCTTCTACACCCCTCATTTCTCCATCAAGTATGTTTTGATTCTACATGCCAATATTATAGATTTGTAAAGCATATTGTGAGAGAGCATAACTATATTTTCTATAAAGTTTAGATAGATATAATATTGACTTAGTGTAGTGAATTTTTTTTAATAGTAGCATTAAACCATAATTAATATCAGCCCAATTAAAGACCAGAAAATTTGATTAATTGAGTAAAATAATTAAACATAAGTCATCATCATCCACCAACAAAAATTTACAGCCTCAATACATTATCAACATGAACAATGACAGCAAGGTGAATGGTTATGGTTAAGCTGTCACTATTGCAAAAGAATGTTATGTTTTACGTTAATAGCAATGACATAAGTCATCATCATCATCTCATATTTTTTAGGTAAATTTATCGACTACACTTGATGGTTTCTTTGTATGCACACTCTTATTATCTGACCTTTATTTATATAGTTTATAATTATTAGTTCTTTTAAATTTTACTAGTGGGAACCATATAAGTAAAAGTTGCTCATAAAGAATGTCAATACATTGTGAGTCACAACATACTCATGCATGTCCCAATGATTACTTGTCACTATTATCCTCGGTGACAATGTGACTCACACACTAAAGGTGATCTCCTTGAGAAAATGTTCTATATAATATTCATCCTAATCGAGAACTAGTTCTTTTAATATGTGTATAATAGATTAAACTATAAAAGTATTTGTACTTTAAACTTCACAAGCAACATTCTTGAAATGATCCCAAATTTTTGGATTTAACATATAGATTTATCTCATACATCATATTTGATAAAGTTATCGCTTCATTCCTATTGTATGCACAAGTGAGTCTCATGGTTTACCTATTACCATCTGTTTAAAAAAATTGTGCAAACATACTAATAGTTAAAATCCTAATTTAAGTTTTATTTAATTATCATCCATCAATATCTATACCTATGAAAAATCAAATAATTCATTTATTCATATATAAACTATTTATATCACATAAGTAAAATTACACAAGTCCTAGACCTACTCTAGTTTGGTATAAATTTCTGAATTTATCCCTAGAGGAGAGGGGCTTGAGAGCCACGCCCTCCAACTTTTGAGATTTGCATAAATTGTATGTCCATTGCTTGCTTGTGGAACCACTAGGAAGTGTAAAATTCACCCCTACAATTATAGTTTCCATGGCTTTTCTTGTTGCCTGATTAAAGGAAAAAAAATGAAAAATATCTTAGAAAATTTTTTATATTCCACTTTTATATTTGGGCAATCTTGCATTACTCTACGTAGGAAATTATGACTTTTAGAAGAAAGTCATGACTTTAGCCTTCATCTCTTCAGTGAGTCTAAAAAATGGTCATGACTCTATTTTGCATCTTCATATTTTTGTAATACAAAGTTGTTACTCTAGCAAAGACCATGGATTAGGCATACTCCCTCTATAACACAAAGATGTAGTGCTATGAAATAGTTTTTCTTTCATGTATTTTTTTGTTGGTAGTCCATAGAGGATCATGGTGCTGGGAAGTAATCTCTAAGAGGATATGGCTTCTCAAATTTTTATATAGTCATGCCATTGTGTGGAGGCCATGACATTGGAAAATAGTCTTTGTTGATATTTATATGGTTGCAGTACTAAGAAATAATGATGGCACTAAGAAGGTTATTTATGTGTTGTCGTAACACTAGAAAGTTACCATGACATAAAAGTAACATTTCATAGCTCTTAAGTGTGTGCGGCACAATGAGTAGTAGGAAGATGGGCATTTTCTTCTCTTATAAAATATAGTATTATGGAACTATTAGGATGTCACGACATTGGCACCTTACTTGTGCAAACAAGTCACAGCTATGCCTTACTTTGAGGATAAGAGCCATAGCATTGGAAATGGTCATACTCGAGTAATATCCTTTGTAACATTTAGTGTCTCAAAAGTCATACTTTTGAATAATTGCCAAGGGTTTAGCTTAGATAGTTGTAGCATTATAATTTTCTATAGCTCAAAAATTATGACTTTGTAAAAAAGTAATATCTCTAACTTTAGACTACCGGACTATATAAAATAAAGTCATGGTACTTGAAATTTTCGATGACCTTGAGTACCAATAGGGTACTTTGTTGCTATGATAGAAAATGAACATCATAACTATTTAAATTTTCTAAGCTAAGTATGACTGTGATTCTATGGTAATATCAAAACTATTAAGAATATGCCATATAGTGGAAAAATTATGCTTATGAGTCGGAAGGGTCATGGTGTACAAGACTTTCACCAGCCAATTAGATAAAGTTTTAGTTAAGAATAGATATTAAACTATGTAAGACTCACTAATTTACCCTCTCTACTAAAAACCTCCAAAAACTCATTGATTTTATGACTATTCATCAAAACTCTCAAAAAAAACTAAAAATTATAAAATCAATATATATCAGCTTCATTTCCATATCAACATATCATTATCAACCACAAAATAATATAAGAATATTTAGTAATTTGAGTATAAAATAAACACTCTCACTAAAATAATTACTAATCCCTGAGCAATAACTAACCCTTCCAAAAAAACATTATCATTATAAATTACTAAGACTAGGTTTGAGTGTCATAGAGTCTATAAATAGTGGAGTAACTTCAAGTAGACATGTTGACAATCATGGTGTAGTTTGAATTCCATGACTATACTTGTGGGTTATTGTATGTGTGTATTTTTTTATGTGATGGATATAGATATTTTTTATATCATGCATGTAGAAAAAAAAATTTGGGTTGTCTCCCAAGTAGTACTATTTTTAATATTCGTAGCTAGACCATCAAAATCTATTTTACTTCATTTTAGATCTCTAATGTTCACATGATCTTTTTAGTATTCTATTTTTCTTTTTTTCATTAGTCTTTTTTTTAGTAATTCTTTAGTTACACTTGATTCTAAGGTTGTTTCCACTTTTGATGCCATGACTTAAGTGAATATCATGACTCCTTCATCTCCACTCCATTATCCCATTTTATTCTAGGTCTTCAATGTCGCAACATTCAATACTAAAGTGGCATTGTCTTTAAGCCTTTCATTTTCTTTTTTTCTTGTTTCCAAGGTCAAGGCTATTATTGAAGTGATGGCTTTGTAGTGGCCTTTTCTTTGTATTTTTCTTTGTGTAACTCTAAGGTCATGGTATTATGCATAGTTGTAGCATTGTATTTAGGCTTATGATGGACTAATCCATTATGTATCACCTAAGTCATGGTGCTGGATATATCTATGACTTTGTCTTCTATCTTTACATGGTCATTTTCATTATGAAACATCAAAGTCACTATGATGGGTACATTTACATCTTTGTCTTTAATTTTTTCTTCCATTATTTATATAAAACCTTATATTTTTTTTATAGATGGCTTCTTTTCCTTAAAGATATCATCATAAGATTTCCAAAGGTCGTTACTTTGAAAAATATCACGACCTCATATCAATTATCTTTCTCTATTAACTCATTTTTTTAGCTCTAATATAATTATTCATATTCTTCATTTTCATCACTATCACAACTCCAACATTGTTCTTCTATTTCTTACACAACATCACATTCATAACTCAAAAGTTATTCTTCTACTTCATATACTTCATCACTCTCACAACTTCAAAGTTTTTCTTCTATTTCATACATTTCATCTTCATTTGACTAGTAGTCTTCAATAATATTTTTCCACTAAAAATCTACTTTTTATTATAGTGTGGTATAGAAGAGATTTTTAATTCTCTAATACCCTATGTTATCATCATTTAAACCTTATAATCTATAGTAAAGATTAAACATTACTTGTTTTTCACCAACTCAGAGAGTAAAGTCATCTTTCTTGATGTTGATAAAGATTTATCTCTGCCAAAAAAATAGGCATCCCAAAATTAATAACACATATTAGTCTTCATCCATATCCAAGGTAATGAAATCCATTAGAAAAGTAAAGTCACCTTGAATAATACATCTTCAATGATTCCATGCATGTGCTTGATAGTCCAATCCACTATTTAGAGTGACAGAAATATTAGAGTAATTTTGTTGAAATTCAATCTTCATGCAATGGATAGGAGCATCAAGTTTATACTTGATCCCACCTTCCAAAAGGTGTGATATCTAATAATACAAGGTATAGTAAAGTGTATGGGGTCTTTCAATTTTCTTGAATATTTACTTTGATTAATTATACTTCACTTATCCATCATATATGCGGTCCCATATGTCTCCAACTTTTTATTATTCATTATGTCTTTCATAAATTTAACATAGTTTGATATTTGGGCTAGAGTTTCAACAAATTGTTTGTTCACTTCTAACTTCTAAAATATATTAAGAAATATTTCAAAGTATTCATTTAATTTTTCCTTCTAAAATCATTATGGACATAAAAGATTTATTAGAAACTTATCTTTGACTTCATTCTGATCTATTACATTCTTTCAATGGTTTTGGGTAAGCTTCATTCACTCCTTTGTTTCTTTATCTCTCATTTCTTCATCTTTAAGTAAAATTTAGTTTTTTACTCCTATTTGAGTCATGGATTGGCTAGGTGTTGTGGCATCATAGCTATCATTATTCCAATTCTATTCAATTGGGGGTGTATCTTTTTAAAAATTTCAAATTGAACCATAAATTTTGAAGTAGTCGTGACTTGTTATCTCAAAAACTCCAAAATGGTTTGATACAAACTAACCTTGTAGCTCAGGTGTTATGGATCTTGGAAGAGTCACGACACTTTCACCCCCAAAAAATCTAAAAATACTTTGTTTGAAGTGCCTTTGTAACTCCTTCCTACTTCAAAACAATATTGAGGAACGATTCTTTGGATTTACTTTCAAATCACTTGGTATTATATTTATTCATATTTCATTCATTGATAATGCTAATTGGCAAATATGATGCTCCATGTTCCTAATCACTAAATTTATTTCATTCATCTTTTGCTTCAAGTGCTCCTGTTTGATTATCTCGAGCATCAATCTTTTTCTATAGTTCTGTTATAATAGCTTGTAACTCAACATCCACAATCAACATCTCTTCTATTCATAATGGATGGAAATTAAACATTGAGTTTCCTTGATTATTGTATATCATCACATTATTCCAATATTTCTGGAGGATTGCCTAATATGTTATAGCCCACTCCAATAACCTCGATATAAAATTTTTTTATGATTTCTCATGTTTGGATGTTAATGTATTGGGATATTATTTTTGGGTTGAAATACATATGCTTTCCTCTACATTTGATTAACCTATTTCATTTGTTAAATGAGATCCAAGACCATTAATTCATATAGAGGAAAAGTAGTGATCTTCCTCGACATTCTATTATTTTTTTCTTTGATATCAAACTTTCTCAATAGGACTTCCTTTTTTTCTTCGATGGTAGTGAACATACCAAACTCTAACATTATAGCTTGCTTATCCCACATTAATGATTCGTTAGAGTTCGGTAGTTATTTTTTGTTAGCTTCTCAAATAAATGACATGCCTCCTCTGGCAATTTATTTAGAGAAGACCCTCCAGCAGCCATATCAACTATGCACTTTATCATTTAGTTTAGCACATTATAGAAGGTTTTGGATTTGAAGAATAACTCAAATATATGTTGATAAAATCTTTTCAATAACTACTTAAAATGGTTTCAAGCATCATATAAGTTCTCATGCTCATCTTGTTAAATTGACTTATCTCACTTCATAGTTGAGAAGTAATTTGAGGAGGGAAGAATTTAGAAAGAAATGTCCTTACCTTATCACTTAATGAAGCCTCGTGATAAATATTGGAACCAACTTCATACCTTATCACTTAATGAAAATGAAAATGAAAATAAGCATTTCCTTATTGTGTCTGGGCTAACTCAATTCTTTTTTACATTATCATATAGCTTTAAAAATAATGAGTCATGTCCAGTATGGTCATCTGATGGCCTTACACTATATTAGTGCTACTAAACTATAGCTATTAGACTCGGATTCAACTTAAAGTAAATGGCTTCAGCTAATTTCAAATGAATTCTAAAATACTTATACATCTTTATTGGTTTCCAATAATCTCCCAAAGTATGGTAATGGATGGAATATTGGATAGCTTTCTATTTACCTCATTGAATATCTATATTACTTTTGATACCTTTTATAATGTCTTTATCATCTCTTTATTTAGAAATGATTCTTCTAATTCTTTTAATTTTAAGGTCCAAAGGGCTTAGTTCAGTTTCAAAGCTTCAGCTCATTAAATATTGCTAAAAAAATAGAATACAAGAACATGTACAAAACCAAGTACAATCATCCATGTACAAGCAAGTTAACATGATTTATCTTTTAGATACTAAAATATTTATTAAACTTAATGTTATCTAAACAACTAAAAAGGAATTATCTTTTTACAATAATAATTATGTCAACTCATGGACTAAACAAACTAATTAATAATTTCAGTAACCATACCAAATATTTATTGTAATTTTATTGGTTAGGCAATATCTGAAATGCTCATTAATGAGAGTATCTTGTAAATTGAGATTCACAAATACATAGGTCATGCAAGTAGTATAATGAACTTTCTTCTAGATATTAAGTAATATAATAGACTTTCTTCTAGATATTAAGTAATATAATAGACTTTTTTCTAGACATTGATCACACATAAATTATATTGGTAGTTTATTTATTCAATAATGAGATAATTTATTTTCAGTAAAATAGATCTCGTATTATTAGAAAATCATTGGTTCATGATTTATTCAGTTAATTTATGTAATACTATCAAGTTGCTTGATATAAATTATATTAGACACAGAATAAAGGTTGAGATATTGTGCAATGACTCCTTGCTCTAATAGCGTATAAGATAGTGGTGGTTATCTGATATACAAACTCTTATTCTCTGACCTCCATTATTATAAAGATCAATGATTGGTATGATTTGTAAGTATTTATACTTTTGGCTTCACAATTGATATACTCACAGAATTAATATTTATTTTCCTCAAGTTTCTTCAATGAAAATTATATGAGTAAAAGAAGCTCATAAAGATTGTCACCACCTTGTGAGTCATAACATACTTGTGCATATCCATAGGATTACATGTCACTATCTTTGTCAATGATAATATAACCCTCACACTATAGGTAACCCCATTGGGAGAATATTCTATACAATATACATCCTAATTGAGAACTAATTCTTTTAAGATATATATAATAAATTGATAAGTAGGGGTAATCATACTTTTGACTTCATAAGCACCATACTAGTGATGATTAATATACCTAAATTTTGAAGTTCATCATATAGATTTATCTAATACATCATAGTCAAAAGGGCTATTATATTATTTTTATCATATGTATGAATGAGCCTCATGAATTACTTATCTTCATCCACCATAAAAAATCTCACACAGACCTACTAATATTCGAAACCCTAATTCAAGTAATATTTAATCAATATCCATGAATATCCATACATAAGATAAATGAAACTATTTGTTCATTCATAACTAACCTAATTACTTGACATAATTCAAATTATACAAACCCAAAACTCACACTTGTTTGGTATAAAATTTTGGATTGTGCCGAAATATCGTGCCTTCGGGCCAAGGTACAGGGTTATGCCTGGCCTGGCACGAGGCCTGGATTACCTTGGCATGGCGTGGCAGGAGCCGTGCCAAGAGCCATCCCGGCATGGGTCCAAAGAAGGGTTTGGACCATGCCATGCCGAGCTAGGCACAGCCGAGTTGGGTCGTGACTTGGGCGAGGCTTAAGCTTCCCAACCCATTTGATACCACTAGGTTCAAGTCATAGTCATTGACAGTATCATGTAGATTGTGCCGAAATCCCATGCCTTCGGGCCAAGTACAAAGTTGTGCTTGGCCCGACACGAGGCCTAGGTTACCTCGGCACAGCATGGCAGTAGTCATGCCAAGAGCCAGCCCGACATGGGTCTAGGCACAAGTCTAGAACATGACGTGCCGAGCTAGGCAAGGCCGAGTCGGGTCGTGCCTTGGGTGAGGCTCAAGCTGCCTGGCTTATTTAACACATCTAGGTCCAAGTCATAATCATTGACATTGTCATTACTTTATCTTATAGAAATATAAAGATACAATCCAAAAGTCACAAATAATATATTGAGTCATGACCTCAAACTTAAGAGATGCAAGCTGAAGTTGTAACATTCTTCTGAAAATTATAACTTCTTACTTTGAGTATTATAAAATTTCCTAAGTATAAAAGTAAAACATAAAAAAATTAAGGACTAACTCTCTCATTTTTCTTCCTCCCCTCCATGTAATAGTAACAAGTAAAACCATAACAACTACCAAATACTAGAGATGAATTTTACTCTTTCTAGGAGTTCCACTAGTAAGAAAAAGATGTGATACTTATTGCAATCCCTAGAGTTGGGAGCATGACTTTCAAACTCTAACTCTAGGGTAAAATTGAAAATTTTTACTAAAATATCATTGATTTAGAGTTTGCATAATTTGAATATATATGATGTGACATTAGTTTTTATCTATGAATTAATATATTTGATTTATTTTATGTTATTGACATTGATGGATGGTGAAAAAATAGAACTAGAACTAGAGTTTTTACTATTGTACTTTTATGCAAGGTTGTCATAGTTGATAATGACAAGTAAATCATTAGGCTCGCTCACTTATACATAGGAAGGAAGTGACAGCCCTTCTGACTATGATATATAAGATAAAACTATATGTTGAAACTTAAAATCTGAGTAATTAAATCATCACGAGAATGATGCTTATGATGCTAAAAGTGTGAACATTTTTATATGCTAATTTATTTTACATATCTTAAAAGAAGTGATTCTTGATTGGGATGAATTTTATATAAAACGTTTTCCTAAGAAGTTCACCTTTAGTTTATGAGTTATATTCTCATTTATTATATAATCCTTGAGACATGTGTGAGTATGTGATAACTCACAAGGTGGTGACAAACCTCATGAATTGCTTTTACTCATTTATTCCCATTGGTGAAACTTGTGAAGCATATGTTAATAATGCGTGAATATTACTTACAAGTCTAAAAGTGTAAGTACTTATAAACTATGTCAATCTTTGGCTATCATCACATAATAGCCTATGATAGTTACAAAAATTATCATAGGCTATGATCACATTTATTTTGTAAGTACATGTTGATTTCCCAACACTTGTTATATGTAAGAAAGAATCTTTCAAGAATCAAGCATTTTCTTACCCTCATATGAATGAGTAATGCATGAGAGAAATTTTAAATTTTTGGAATATTTGTCTTAGCCCTATAATGGGATGGCAACACTATGTCATGTGTAATACATAGATTTTGAGTATGACCTATTATTGTCAAAATAATAATCAATCATAAAGAATAAATTAGAGTTTTAGATGATTTTTTGTAATTATGTGATATATTTTCAATGTAACTTGAATATAAATAACTATTAGTCATCTAATAGAATTATATTCTATGAAGCCTTAAGTGAAATAATATATCAACTCCATTAATATATCCGAACAAAATGGGAGAAGGAAAACATTGGAAACATAAGTAAATTCAATAAATAGTTGAAATGGTCAAATTAATAGTAAAGTTTATCAACTATACTTTCCTCTTGACTTCTCTAAAATGGAAGAGGTATTCCAAGTTTCAATGTTAATCAAATGTGTGGGTAATTCATTTGATACATTGTGGGAATAACTAGAAGTTCGATAAGATATAGCCTATGAAAAAGTTTCAATGTAATTTATCAATTTTAAGGTTACAAAAATATGAATCAAGAGAATCTCACTTATAAATGTTATATGTAAAAACCATGCAATAATATATGCCATGTTGAAAAATGAAAAAGTCATGAGTGACAAATATCTTCACCTATTTATAAGTCAAATTTAAAAAAATTTTTTGTTGCTATGGGAGAAATGTTAGATTCATACTTTTATAAATTTATTTACATGTGTTATGCATTTTTTATAAAATCAAAAATAATTTTCTTATGCATTAATTATTAAAAACTTTGAAAAAAATATGCAAAATAAGTCTGATTATTCTCATTAAAAGATTTAATAGATGAAGAATTTTGGTAATTAAATTTATTTATCAAAATTACATAGATGAATAATTTTATAAATTCATACCACCAAGAAAAAGATTTCTTGGTGGTATGAAAGCAATAATTAGACAAGTGTAATGGAGGATTATGGATGGTAAAACTAATATATTTAATTTTGTATAATTAAATTTAATTTAAGAATTTTGATATGCATAAGATTCCTTTAAAGTTTCCAAAGATTACATAGATGAAGAAAATGAATAAATATTTAAAAAAAAGATGTTTAAAAATGTAAATTTCAAATTCTAGAAATTTCAATACTAGCTCATAAAACTTTAACAAAAAAGTTATATTTTTGACCAAATCAATTTCAAAAATCTACCAATATCGAAATCACTTCCCCAATTTATTTTAACCTAAATTTTCTATAAATATAACTAATCAAAAATCTATTCATCACTTTTCCAAGTTATATGATCATCACATAAAAAAAATATTTCTTAGAATTTTTGTGACATTGTGAAGTAAATATAAATGATCTAGAGTTAAAAGCATTGTCTCACAAGTGGGAATGTGGTTATAAATATAAATT
The DNA here is from genome assembly GCA_029783825.1 of Sapria himalayana. Classification (NCBI taxonomy): domain Eukaryota; kingdom Viridiplantae; phylum Streptophyta; class Magnoliopsida; order Malpighiales; family Rafflesiaceae; genus Sapria; species Sapria himalayana. Next base: position 170,012 of record JAREIK010001825.1, read on the forward strand.
TATGATAATCAAGACATTTATTCTATAAGTATATGTTTAATGCCTTTCAAATATTGTATGTAAGAAAGAAGAATACATAAATTTTTGATTTTCCTACTCTCATCATTCGTAAGTGATGTGTGAGAAAAATTTTGAGTTTTTAAAATATACAAGTATTAACCTTATCATAAGTTGAATATATATGGATGAATATTGAATAAACTAAAGGGTCAGTGTGTATTAATTTATATTTAAGCATAATCTAAAAACAATCAAAGAAGATAATTAAAAACTTTCACATCTATAATCTAGGGTTAGGAGATATTTTAGTTAAAATTGGTAAGTGATTAAGTATGGGTAAAGATAATTGAGGGTTAGATATTTAAGAATAATTCATTAAGCCCTAGAAAAAACGAAAATATGTATATATGCTCAGTTATGGTAGGTAATTATATGCAAGTGTGAATATGTGCTTGATTAGAATAAAATAAGTGATGGGAAATGTGCGAGGAAAAAAAGGTTTGGGTAGATTTTAAATAGTTTCATGTGCATGAAAATACATGTGGTGGTTCAGTATTTTTCATTTTGAGTTAAGTATATGTTTTTTGTGTCTTTTAAGTATGTTTCATGTGAGCATGTGCACACATATCTTCGTGTGTATGTGCATGTGTGTATTTATTTATATGGATGAAGGTGAATTGTGTGTGAGAAGAGCATTCCATATTTACTTTTCTATGTGTGTTGGGTATGAATATGTATGCCCATTTTCATCTTCATGAATCATAACATCTATTTGTGTATACAAGTAAATAATAGTACATGTCACCATGAGTTGGTTTGCTTAAAAAAAGAGGGACTCAAGTTTGTGATTCAAGTCACATGAAAATAAAATCTAATTCCAGCTTCCAAATTCTGATTTTCACTTGCTTGGATGTATCTTGAGGTGAAACTCAGAAAGACACTTATATTCGGCATGGCTTAGTTAGGCAAAGCCAAGACACCTAAATTATCAAAAAAACATTTTCAAAACTACTTATATTTTTTTGGTCGATAAAGTTTGGATGGTGTATAACCATATGTTTATATTTGAATGTGAAGATATATGTGTATATGTGTATAAGTTGGAAATGTGTGAATGGATAGAAAGTATGTATGTTTCTTGGTGTTCAAAATATTAAAAATTCTTGAGTATTTTAATACCATTAGATAATATGTAAGCATATTAATAAAAAATAATTAAATTAATATCATGATTTTAAAGTTTTGCTGAATTTTGATGAATAGTCATAAAATTAATAAGTTTTTGGATAATTTTGGCTAATTGAAAGATTATGAATTATCGAGCAATTTTGACATCCATTATTAGCCTAAACTCTATCTAATTGGTCATGATAATCTTTGTATAATATGACTATATCACCTTATTAACACACTTCTTCCACTATATAATATATTCTTTGTGGGTATGCTATTATTATGGAGTTGTATTCATACTTATCTCATTACAATTAAATGGCTATGATATTAATTTTATATCATAGTAACCAAATACCCTATTGGTTTTAAAGTCATGTCCACTTCATAGCATGACTTTATCTTGAATAAGGTCTTGTAGTCTCAAGTCATCGTCATGACCTTTTTACAAAGTCATGCCTTTTTAGTTGCAAAAAATATATAATAATTATTTAATGTCATGACTTTTGAATACAAAATATTACAAATAGCATTTACTCGAGTATGATAATTCCTCAATGACATGACTCTTGTCCTTCAAGGGAAGGCGAAGCCATAACTTTTATGTTTGAGGTAATTGCTAGTGTGTGACCATATGATATATAAAAGATATCAAGGCTAGCATCATGGCTAATCTCAATACAATGGCCATTTGATGCACAATAAAGGCAATTCTTTGTAATATGACCATTCCCAGCATCACGGCCATATATTATACATGAGATGTCATTCCCAATTCCTTGGCCATATCTAGCATCATGAATATATGATGATTGAAAGAGAATAATATCAAAGTTGTTGTTATTATTAGCACTATGGTCATATGATACACATGAGAAATCATTTCCAATGCCACATCAATTCCTAGCTTCATGGTATTAATGAATGAGAAAGATAAATTTCAAAGCCATGACCATTTTTAGCACTACCATCTTTGTGTTATAGAGATAATAAGCCTAAATTATTGATATTTTCTAGTACCATAACATTGTGTTATAAAAAACTTGAGACATATTCCAGAGTCATGACCACTTTCTAGAGTTATGACCTTGAGCTCAAGAGATGTAGATCAAAGTCATAGCTTTCTTCTGAAATCCATGAGATTCAACTTAAAGAAATATAGAAATATTAGAGTATAAAAGAGAAACTAAAAAATGAGAAGTTCTTTTTTTTAGGCACTAAGTATAAGTCGAGGCATAGCAATCAAACTATATGGTAGATTGTAGAAAATATATTAAAATAATATGAGGTCTAAGGTTTGTATAATTTTGTTTATATGATGTATAAATAGTTTGCTTTTAATAATTATGTTTGATTTATATTATAAAATGAAAATTAATGAATATGGTGATTAAATAAAATTTGAATTATGGATTTGATTATAGGTGGGTTTGTGCAAGTTTTCATAGTAGATAATGATAAGTAAACTTTCACATATAATAGAAAGAAAGTGATATCACTTCTGACTATGATACATGAGATAAACTTATATGTTAAAACTTAAAATTTAGGTATATTACTCATTTAGAGTATGCCACTCACAAAACCAAAAAAAAAAGAATAGTTTTACATGCCAATTTATTGTACGTGCCTTATAAGAACTAATTATCACTTAAAGCATAAATTTTGTAGAATATTCTTGTAATAGTTTCATCTTTAATATGAGATTCACATTATCACCGAGGAAGATGGTGATATGAAATCTATGAAATGTGCATGAGTATATTACAACTCATAAGGTTTTTGATAGCCCTTTGAGATGCTTTCACTCATATGGTTCTCATCAGTGAAACTTGAGGAAAGCATATATTAAATATGAGAGTATGATACTTATGAATTTGAAAGTGTAAACACTTATAAATCCTATCAGTTCTTAGTCTTTATGATACTCGAGGGTGAAGAATAATAATGTATATATGAAGTAGCTATCATGGGTAGTTGATGAGTTGCATAAAAGGAATGAGTTATATTGAATTTTGACTATAGATGATATGTCATCTTGATAATAAAGTATCTAAGAGAGAGCTACTAGAAGACTTTCATTAGGATGAGCTCAATGGTGATAACTTCATTGTATACCATTGGGGAAAATGTTTTTTTGTTTATTTTTATTTTTTTTATTTTTTATTTTTTATTTTTATTTTTTATTTTTTATTTTTTATATTTTTTGTTTTTTTTATTAACCATTGGGGCAAATGGTTAATACATAATAATCTAACTTTTTTATTTTGTATACAAACTCAATATAATTTGAACTATTTGAACATGCATGACATAGATTAAATGGACAAATCCTTGAATCTTAGATTCATATTAAAATCCATATATATCTACTTTTCTATAATTGATTTCTCTCATTATTGGTTGATTGAATAACTGATACAATTCATGTGAGACCGATACCTAGAAGAAAGTTTTTTTACTATTTGTATAACTCATATACTTAATATTGATAATTGTTCAAAAAGTAGATTATTGTGCTTTATATTATGCTTATTTTTTTAGCCATTTTTAATGAGAATAAATGCTATGGCTGAGCTAACCTCTTTGTACCCAAAAATAGAAAGTACTAAAAAAGTGATTTTTAAATAAAGAGTTAATAAATATACTATGGAAAGAACTAATAGTAATAAAGAGCCTCATTGTGGTAATTGGCATGTTGTATAATAGCCAATCCACCACCACACATAGGAAGAATATTGATGACCCATGATAATGAATAGTTATTTAGGCACTTAGATGTAACTAGTGGAAGTAAACTATTTTAAGTTGAAGTTGAGTCTAATAGCAATGATTTAGTAGTCTCACAATAGTAGAAGGATACAGGAGAATCCTAATAGCCATGTGATATTTTTGGAGTTATGCAAGAAGCTAGTTCCAGTACTTATCTTGTGGCTCCATTGAGAGTTGGGATGAACTTGTGAAAGCCTTTCTCACTAAATTTTTCCCATCTCAAATCACTTCTCAGTTATGGAGCAATATAAACTAATTCTTACAAGATAAGCATTAGACTTTATATGATGCTTGGGAGCATTTTAAGGAGTTGTTGAGGAGATGCCCTCGACATGGGTTCAAAATTATTATTAAAAATATAAACTTTCCACAACTGACTGAATTATACGATGAGGCATACAATAGATATGATTGCAGGCAGTTTGATAATTAATAAATCATAAAAGGGGGCATATTACTTGTTTGAGGAGCTAGATTATTATTCCTTTAGGAGAATTAACTATTAAACTTTGACTAATTATTCCTTTAGGAGAAGATAAGCTAGATTATTTGAGTTGGATCGGTTCACCATAATTGAAGAGAAAAAGGAGGCTTTCCTAAGAAAGCTTGAAACTAATGAGAAAAGAAAGAAGATGATCACAAGAAATCACTATTTTAAATCTACATGAAACAATGAACTTGTATCTTATTAATCAAATAGAGGAACCCAACATAATATAAAGAAAAGAGCACATGTTTCAAATCAACAATAATGTCCTAGTACATTAACATATGAATGTGAGAAAACATAAAAACTTTTAATATGGGGTACAAAATGTTGAGTAAGCTCTAATAAATTTTGTGACCAATGTGGTGAGCTACAATAATCAATGATGATCAAACTTGAATTATTAACTATCACAAAGAGAAGAGAAATCAAATCTTAAAGAAAACATGAATGACATCTTAACAAAAACGAGTAAGGGAACTAATAATAACAAAGAAACTAGGATGAAGATGCTTGAAGTGAGATTTTATCACGTGAGTTCGGCAATGAGGAATATAGACAATCAAATTGGATAATAGGTGTTATCAATGAAGTAAAAATATATTAATGAACTACTAAGTGATACTGGAAAATCTAAAGAAATGCTTATCTATATTACTTCGAAGTTGAAAAAGTGATAAGGACAACACATTGAACAAGAGTTTTCTAAAAATTTTGGAGTGGATAATGGCATGACTTTCCTAAAATTAATGGCTCCCACTGATATTTTCCAAAAAATCATGGCCTCCACTAAAGATATTTCCAAAGATAAAGGTTTTAATATTTTTCCACCAAAAAAAAATAATGATTCTAGAAGAAGTGCAAGCCTAACTCTCACCCTCGGATATGAATGAAGAAAGCAAAAAAAAAAAAGAAGCATAGATGAAAGTTATCCAAAGGTATGAATATAAATAAATGAATCATAATGAAGGCAATGATAAATTTATAATAAATCTTTTATTTTTATAATATTTTAGAAAGGGAAAATTTGATGAATACTTTGAGAATTTTTTCAATATATTCTAGAAACTAAAAGTGAATATATGGTTTGTCGAAGCTCCAATATAATTGCCAAACTATATGAAGTTTATAAAAGATATCAAGAGTAGTTATATAAAGTTGGAGACATGTGAGATTGTGAATGTGATCGAGAAATATAGTGAAATTATTTTAAAAATACTTCTAAAAAAATTGAAAGACCTCAAAAGTTTTACTACAACTTATACCATTGGGGACCATACATTTTGAAAGACATTATGTGACTTGAGAACAAGTGTCAACATGATACCCTTGGTGAGTGTCCAAAGGTTGAATCTTGGAAAAATCATTTTAATATTTCTCTCACTCTAAATGATTGATTCAACTATCAAGTTTTACTATATCTTGTATAATTGGGAACCACACATTAAGGTCAGCATCTTAATTTTTCTAACATATTTTATTGTATTTGATATAGAAAAAAATAAGTATGCACCATTAATTTTGGGATGATAATTTTTTCCACTGGGCAAGCCCTCGTCGACATAAAGAAAGGAGAGTTCATTCTTCGTGTTGGCAAGGAGCAAGTAATGTTTAATCTTTGCAAAGGCTTATGAAGTACAAATGATGAAGAAATGGATTGTTAGAGTAAAAAATCCCTTCTATACTATAATTCCTTTGTCAATTCTATGAATGTTGAATCTCAACAAAATCACTCTAACATTCTCTCTCCAAATGATTGATTGGACTATCAAGCACTTAGATGAGATTTTTGAAGATGTTTTGGTTAAGGTTGGTTTATTTATTTTTTTAGTAGATTTTTTTGTATTAGATATAGAGGAAGATAATTAGGCATCATTAATTTTGAGATGGTCATTTTTTGTCATTAGACAAACCCTTATCAATATCATGAAAGAAAAGTTCACTCTCCATATCAGTAAGAAACAAGTAAAGTTTAATCTTTGCAAAGTTCACTCTCCAAAAAATGACCATCTCAAAATTAATGATGCCTAATTATCTTCCTCTATATCTAATACAAAAAAATCTACTAAAAAAATAAATATACCAACCTTAACCAAAACATCTTCAAAAATCTCATCTAAGTGCTTGATAGTCCAATCAATCATTTGGAGAGAGAATGTTAGAGTGATTTTGTTGAGATTCAACATTCATTGAATTGACAAAGGAATTATAGTATAGAAGGGATTTTTTACTCTAACAATCCATTTCTTCATCATTTGTACTTCATAAGCCTTTGCAAAGATTAAACATTACTTGCTACTTGCCAACACGAAGAATGAACTCTCCTTTCTTTATGTCGACGAGGGCTTGCCCAGTGGAAAAAATTATCATCCCAAAATTAATGGTGCATACTTATTTTTTTCTATATCAAATACAATAAAATATGTTAGAAAAATTAAGATGCTGACCTTAATGTGTGGTTCCCAATTATACAAGATATAGTAAAACTTGATAGTTGAATCAATCATTTAGAGTGAGAGAAATATTAAAATGATTTTTCCAAGATTCAACCTTTGGACACTCACCAAGGGTATCATGTTGACACTTGTTCTCAAGTCACATAATGTCTTTCAAAATGTATAGTCCCCAATGGTATAAGTTGTAGTAAAACTTTTGAGGTCTTTCAATTTTTTTAGAAGTATTTTTAAAATAATTTCACTATATTTCTCGATCACATTCACAATCTCACATGTCTCCAACTTTATATAACTACTCTTGATATCTTTTATAAACTTCATTTTTTGAGATAATTAGGCATCATTAATTTTGAGATGGTCATTTTTTGTCATTAGACAAACCCTTATCAATATCATGAAAGAAAAGTTCACTCTCCATATCAGTAAGAAACAAGTAAAGTTTAATCTTTGCAAAGACTTGTGGGGTACAAATGATAATGAGATGGGTTATTGGAAAGCAGATAATCTCTTATATGCTATAATGAAATAAAAAGTAGAATTTTGATGGAAGGATTTTTTTAGAACACTATTGGTCAAGTGAAGATTAAGAAGATTATGTGGAAGAATAACTTTAGAGCTATGAAATTGATGAAAATAAAGAAGATGATGATGAAGAACTATTTCAAAGCTATGAAATTGAAGAAAATGAGAAAAATGACTACTACTGGGTCATAGAAATTTTAAATTCATGACCTCAAATAAATTTAATATAGAAAACTTCAAAGAAACTAAAAGAATAAGCAAGGAAGAAAAGTCTGAGATAGAAATTATGGAGGATCTAATAAAATACAAAGCTATGGTTGTACATAGTATTGTAACTTTGGTGTTACATGATGAAATGATTTATAAAATCTCAAGAACAAATCCATGGTTGTGCACATCATCATGACTTTGGTATTACATAATGAAAAGGCCCATTAGAAGCTTAAGGACAAAACTGTGGTTATGCACACACAATGACTTTGAGGTTATAGAACATAATGAGAAAATAAAAGTTAAAAGACAAAACCATGGTTGTGCTCAGTGTTGTGACTTTGAGGGATACATGAAGAAAATGGTTAGGCTAGTACTGAAGAAAAGCTACAATATTTATCAAAGTTACAGTACCCAAAGAAGAAAAATAAGAAAGAAAGTAAGTGTAGTTGAAGACAATTGGAAGAAACAAAAAAGAAGGAAATAGAATAGTATAATAAAAAATAGTATGGAATGTAAAGATCACAATGGATATAAGGAGGTATTGATGGTCTAGCTATAGATATTATACATAACACTTCTTGGGAGGCAACCCAAAAAAAATTATTTTTCACATGTGTGATGCAATAAATACCTTATATTCATCACATAAATGATTGTACATACCCAACTTTCCTAGAGTATAATCATGAAACTCAAATTCAACCACAACTATCAATATGTCTACTAAAATTTACCCTACTATTTTGAGATACTATGATACTCAAACCAATTCTTAAAGAAAAAAATATGTTTTTACTTGAGATGAAATAGAGTTTTTTTTAATGAGAGAAGTTAATATTTAGAATTGAGCAATAATTTTGGTATATGAGTTTTTTTGACATTCAAATTATCAAATAATCTTGAGTATTTTAGTTTTATTAGATAATGTGTAAGCACGTGTCATGAAATTGATAGGTTTTGGAGGTTTTTGGAAAATTATTAGATATGATTATTGAGTTGTTTTCACATTTATTTATGATCATTACTCTATCTAATTGGTCATGATAATATTTGTATGTCATAAATCTATCATCTCATAAGTATGACTATGATATTATCAACTGTGCAACATATTTTGTGTGACTATGATATTATCATGGAGTCATGACTATACTTATTACATAATAATTAAATTGGCACCATATTTCTTTTACATCACAATAATCAAGTATCATACTAGTGCTAAAAGTTAGATCCACTTCCTAGTATTATAACTTTATCTTTAACAAAACTTTGTAGACTAAAGTTAGAGCCATAATCTTTTTACAAAGCTACAACTTTTGAGCTTCAAGAAGTTATAAAGCCAAAATTACTCAAGGATATCATTGACTTTAATTATTTTATATCATTGACTTTTGCTACATCATGACCATGTGATATATGAGAGAGGTGAAAACTTGCATCATGGCTAGTCCTAATGTCATGGCTATTAAATGCACAAGAGAGACCATTCTTTATGCCATGATCATTCCTATAGTATAAAAGAGGAAAGAGAAAATAATAAGATCGTATTTACATGCATCATGTAGAAGTTAAAACACACAATCGATCCTTAAAGGTAATTATCACACTCACAATGGGCTAAACAAGTAAGCAAAAGATATAAGACATAAGTTAAATCCTAAAGTTGGGGAGTATGCCTTTCAAATCCTCCATCTATAGGGTAAATTCAAAAAAATATATCAAAATAGCATGAGGTCTAGGATTTGTATAATTTTGCTTATATGATGTATAAATGTTTTTCACGTTAATAAATATATTTGATTTATATTATGGAATAAAAATTGATAGATATGTTGATTAAATAGAACTTGAATTAGGGATTTAACTATTAGTGAGTTTGTGCTGATTATTATGATGGACGATGATAAGTAAAACATGAGGTTCCTTTGTACATACAATAGAAAAAAAAGTGACAGACCATCTGACCATGATGTGTATGATAAACCTACATATTAAAAGGTTAAAACTCAAAATTTAGGCATATTAATCCTTATGAGTATGGTTCTCAGGAAGCTGAAAGCATGAATGATTTCACATGTTAATTTATTATACATGTCTTAGAAGAATTAATTCTTAGTTGAGGTGGATGTTTTATAAAATATTTTTATAAGAGTTTCATCTTTAATATGAGAGTTGCATCATTACTAAGTGTATTATGACTCACAACATGATTATAGCCCTTTGAGTTATTTTTACTCATATGGTTCCCATAGGTAAAACTTGAGGAAAATATTTGTTAATTATATGGGTATGATATTTATGAAGCTGAAAGTGCAAATACTTATAAATCACTTTAGTTCTTAATTTTTATGACACTTGAGGTTAGAGAATCAGAATATACATATGAATCAAATATCAAGGGTAGTTGATGAGTTGACTAAAAAGTATGAGCTTGTGAATAACTCTCGAGTAAATATAATTTATTATCTCAGTGGTAAAGTACCTAGGAGACAACTATAAAAAGACTATCATTGGGAGGATCTCGATGGTGATAACCACCTTGCATATTATAGGGGGACAAAGTTATTGCATAATAACTCAACTTTCATTGTGTATCCAAACCCATTATAATTTGAACTAATTGAACAAGCATCACATAAATTAAATGGAAAGATTTTTAGATCTAAAATTTGTATCAAAATCTATAAATATTTACTTTATTAGAATTAAGTTGTCTCACTATTGTTGACAGAATTGCTAATACAATCTTTCTAAGATCAATATCTGAATGAAAATAATCTTTACTACTTATATGACTTATATACTAGTCAATCTTTTTGATGATATATCCTTGCCAATAAGCTTTTGGGTCACTAACAAATAAAATAAGGTAATATAACAAAGTTACAACACATACATATATATAAAAATGATCCCACTTAGTAGAAGGCAATGCAAAAAGAAATCTAACGCATTATTGAAGTGAGTCATTATAGTGTCGTAGTGAGGTGTGTAACAATTCTTTAATGGGTTGATACAAAATGATATGGACAAGGAAAGCATACATATAGGATGCATGAGACTTAAGATTTATAAGACTCAATAGGTAAGTGAGTCAAGCTAGTAGTGATGTAGGTTGACCCATACCTAACTTGACTAATCTTGAGTTAGGTCATACATGACTCATTTTTTAGTTAAGAAATATTTTGAGTTATTTGATCTTCATCCCCTCTTTCCATTCTCTCTCTCATTTACTCAACATGGCATCAAAAAATGCTTGTATATTGTATGGGATATAGTAATATTATGGTGAAGTAATTTGTTATAATTATTGTTTATCATTAGTGTTACTATTCACCAATAGTGATCACCAAACTTTGGTACCATCTAAACCATACTATTGACACTTTAATATTATCAAAAAGAACAATGTGATTGTTTAAAGGGAGTTTTAGTTTTTGTTTGGGAAACCTAAATAGTTTTTGCTAAATCCTAGAGTTTTGATTGAGCAAATCTCTTCGATTGAAAGGAAAAGTTATTGAAAATGGTGAGGTTCACTTATTGGTAGTATTTTTATTGACTTGGTCAAGTCAACCCAACTAAACCAAATAATTTTAGTTGTGGTGTATAGACTATGTGTAGAGTGTCTATAGACTACCCAAAGTGCATGTTCAAAATGTATAGAGTGTATCTATCTACACTGTAAAAAAGTGTATCAATAGTGTGTGCAATATTGGTGACTACTCAATAGAATTTGGATATTAAGCTACATTCTTTATTCTCCACTTCAATGAATGTATGGTTTATGGTCGACAGGCTTCTTGATCATTTATGGAAAGACCCAATGTTTGGATCTTGTGTTGCATGCAAGATTATTTGAAATTTAGTGGCTAGACAATATTCATTTGGTACATTCCATATTTATGTTTCAATCTTTCAGTTTCTTGGGTTTGGATTGATTTATTAGGATAAGTCTATTCACTATGCAAAATTATATCAACGAGCTTAAATGATTTTTGACCATTTGAATATACAAACTTACAAGATTGTAATTATTAGAAAGAGAAGTTATTAGAATTTCCTCATTAGCATTCTCTTGGAAATAGCCCTTCAGTGTTGTGAACCCAAATACGGAGTGACAATGTTTCCTATTAAGTTATAGATTTGCCTTATAATGGTATATACATTTACAACAACAATAGGGTAAAGTTAGGGCATGGTTATTAGTCATGTCACAATAATATTTACTAGGGCTCCAATTACAATGAATAAGTTAGACATGGAACCTCTAGCAATAAGAGTAGTGTGTTGTGTCCTCTTTGTGGAGGGATGAGGTATAATAATGATTATTGTATGGACTAACACAAAGAGTTGTGAAGATAGTCTTTCTAAACTTCAAAAGCTATTTTACATACTTAGACATCTTCATATAGAGCATTTCACAATGTTAGTTACTATCTTTGAGGTGGAGTATAATAGATTAGTCTCATTAGACACAATAGACTTGCCTAGAATTTTAGGTATCACTTCTCTTGCCATAGTCAAACTCACTCCTAATTTTTGGGTAATGGACTTTAAAGCCAACACTCATATTATATGTGATTACACTTTTTAACTTCTTTTTTAAATTTTAGAGTTGTCAATGGTGTGATAACTAATTGTATTATTGTACAAGTCAAGGGACATGGGAACATTGTTGTTAATCTAGTGTGTTGACTTATATTTGTTTATGATCCTTATTTACAATATTATCTTTTATCTATATGATAATTGGAACCCATTTCACTTGGTGCATAGAAAAATATTGTGAACATGTATAACTATTATCTATGATAAAATTAGATAATTTATAACCTATATTGATGATTTTTTTGTCATAATATAGATTTTTCATTTAAAGGAAGTATTCTCAATAATTCTACTTTTTTACTACTTTCTATAAAATGACAAAAACTCAGTACAAGCATAAAATTAAAATAATAAGAATAATATTACTTTATAATATATATTTCACATGAGTTTTTTGTATTTTTTGAGGAGAAAAAAAAAGATTCATCAAATATATTGTATTGATACATCATCTCAAAATAGAATCACTAATAGATAAAAAATTAACTTTTAATTGTGTTAGTTAAATTTTTTTTTGTTGAACAAAGCTATGCTAGATATGTTTGAGGAGAAGCAATTGTAACTACAAATTATGTAATCAACTAAATTCTCTCTTTCAATCTCTAAATAGATATTACATTTCAATTACATAACCTAGGAGAAAATTAAGTTACCTACCACCATGTATGGTGTTTTATCCATGATATATCTTCTATAAAGGAGAAGATAGCTCCTAGAGCTATCAAGTTTGTTTGGTATTTTACAATCCAAAAGGGTTATAAATATTATTGTTATTTTTTTGTCTCCCCCAACTCATCTCATACTATTCATAGGCCCATATATAGGCCTTGGGCCCTAGGATCGAAGCAAGTAAGCCCCCATCCCAATAATATGAATAACATTGATTGACAAAATTACCTTGATGTGTATATCCGACCTTTCTAGAGACTAAACTTGTGTCTCTAGGACTAGGCGGCTTTCCTTTTCCAATCAAACTATTATATTGTTAGTTACTATGCATAGTATTATTCTGAGACAAGGATAATACTTGGTGCTAATTATACCTTCTTCAACATGAATCCATCTTTAAGGCTTCATTCTTTAATGTTAATTTGCTTATGCATGCCAATGTTAGTGAAGTTCCTCGTCCAATTGGCATAGAATTCCACTAAAACATGCAATTTTGCTTCCTTGATGATCTCCAATGTAGAACTTGAGGAGCGTGCTAAGGAATTATTTGATGATGCATTGAAAGTAGCATTTATAAGTTTTTTTTACTTTGTAATAGAGTTCTTCAAAAAATTTAGTTTATAAACTTTCTCATTGGAAGATATGAGTTATGATACTTGACCATTTTGATTTTAGAGTATGCATAAGATGATCATGAGATGAGCATGTCCATAGTAGTCCCTAGTAAAGCCATCTTTAATGCTAGTCAAGTCGATATAAAAAAGATCACTTCAATCTTCTAATTCCAATATAAAAAGGAACTAATGGAGTGCTCTACTCATGATTCATTTTTTTAGATACTCTCTTATTTTCATATTGATATTATATATTTGAGTTTCTTGGCTTTTATTAGTATTTGTTGTATGCCAACTACTATTTCATTAGTACTTGATTATCAAGGACAATGACATGGTGGGTTAGGTGAACATGGAGTCGTCACTCTTAATGGAACTTGGGAATTGACTTTTATATCTTTTAAGAAGACTATAATGGGATGCAAGTGGGTATATATTATAAAGACTAAATCTAATGGGAAAATAAACTTGCAAAAGGATATACTCGTAGTCGAGATATTTAATCAAACATATGGGTTTGATTGTTGGGATAACTTCTTTTCAATAACTAAAATAGCATCACATAGGTTACTCTTATCTCTTACAATTTCTCATACGTAGTTTGTGCATTAGATATATGTGTTAAATATCTTTCTTTAGGTTAATCTCAAGGTATTTATATAGAATAACTTTAAGTTTTTTCTATTATGGGAAGTGTAGATATGGTGACTAGGTTACATAAAGTGACATAATAAGCAATTTTTACATTGAATATATTCAAAATGACAATGAATATTACCTAATGAGCATCATTGAATATCATTGAAATATATCCTATATATTTGAATATTATCATAGTTCACTAGACATTATTCAATGCTACCAATATTAACAAAGCTTCACATCATGATTGAATGATATTGAACCATAACAATTAACATTAAACTTTAAAGAATACTTTCAATTAACCATTAATTATTATCTAAAACATTCGTTGCCCATCTAGAAAATAATCAACACGTATCATTAAATATATATTATCAAACATATATCAAATCTTTTGTCGTATTTGAAAATATTTCATATCATTGAATATTTGAAATCTTTTGTCATATTTGAATATTTGAATATCATTGAATTCAAATAAGAATATTTGAATGAAATTGAATGATACATATTGAATATCATTGAATGTCATCTACTAGTACTCAAATCTTTTGTCATATTTGAAAATATTGTAAATTTCATTAAACTGTTATTACTAAACATATATCATTATTTATTAAAATAAATGGAATAATGATAAAAATTTTAAAACTATTTTATTTTTATGTCACCCAAATTATTTCAAACCCATCAAATATCATGGAAGTGCATCATCTAAACTTAGAATATACATCAAGTATCATGGACATAATCAAGTGTAATCAAATTCTACTCAATATCAATCTCACAATGAGGCATCAAATAATATCAGCTTTCAATAAATAATATTGAAAATATAATCATAACATCATTGAAAAAAATGAAAACTTTATAAAAAATTAATTGCATTCCAATAAGTTTTGAATACTATTGAATTTAATTGAATATTTAAAAAACATAAAAAATATTATTAATATATCATGAATAAATTAAGTTTTAACGTACTTTGTAGTTTGTGGTGTTCTTTAGATGAAAGCAAATATTTAATAGAGATAATTAGGGTGCTATATGAAATTATAAGTTCTTTTTTTTAGGTTCAAACTTGTGAGGTCGTGATCAGCTTAACTTCTATGATATAACATTTTCAAAATTGAAGTTTATTACTCATAAAAAACTTATAAGTAAGATAGAAGTTTATTTAATTGATTGTAACTTTTCAATTGTCTCATTGAAAGAGCATTATGCAGGAAAAAAAAAGTTATTTTAAGGAAAATTATATTTTAGAGCCCCAAAATGAAAGTATTTATATTTTGGGCACTATTTTTTAAGTTTTGGTATAATAAAACCAAAAATATTTATGTCTTAGTACTCTAATATATATATATTCCAAAAAATACCTCTAACATGGAAGGTCAACACAATATAAACCACACACACACTATAGATACACATATATGGTAAATACATTATGAGTGTATATATTCAAAATAAATATACTATGTCTACACACACACACACACACATAATATATACACTATCTGTACACACAATGTACACATTCACATATCATATATTTGAATGTGTATTTTTAGATTTTCATTAATGAGTACAAAAACTTGTTAGTTTTTGAATTTGATTTAATTTTTCTTTAAATCTGAAATTTGAGGTTCTTTTTTAAAATTATTTTTTTCAAAATTACCTCCATATTTTTTTTAATGCATCAGTTATGACTTTATAGACCAGTATGACAAGTTGATGGATATGTAGGAGGTACATTTGGTAATATACAGTTGAGTATGTCAATAAGTAAATACTTTAGTTTGCATAGTGTGTGTGTGTGTGTGTGTGTAATGTGTGTACATATATATGTATATACATCATATATTTATTGTGTATATATATTCATAGTGTCACATTGTATATACATATATATAATGGTTACACACCATGTATATTATGTATATACATAAATACACAATGTATATATACCATGTATATTCATAATATATATATATATATATATGCATATACATATACACAATGAATAAACACATATATAAATCATATATATGTGTATATATTATGTAGATACACACACATATATATAAATACTATCTACATTAGAAGATATATTTGAAAATATTACTAAATGTTATATACATAGATATATATATATGCTACGTGTCTACACACACACACTTTCATATTTAGTAGTTTTTTTTTCAATATTTTTTAAAAATTATGTATATAATTTTCTTTTTAAATATATGATATGGCTAGTGGTCTCCAACGGGCTGGGCGGGGCGACCCGATCAAGTTAGGCTCGTGGCCTGATTCAAGTCGGGCCTATAGGCTCGTTGACTAGTCAAAGGTCGGGCAGAGATTTATTTTTAAGGACCGCGGCTAGCCCACGACTTTATACTGGATGGGCATGACTGGCCCAGATGACAAGCAAGACGGGCCCAGGGGGACGTGCCTAGAGTGGCTGGCCTGATGGGCCCGTAATGGAAGGCCCGATTGGCCTAGAGTGGCAAGCCCGACCGGCCCAAAGTGACACGCCTGCCGCTCCCCCCCCCTTATTTTTTTCTCTATAAATACACCACATATTCTCTTAATTTTTCATCAACCATCTCTTAATTTTTCATATTCTCTCCAAATTTACTTCGTTTTCACAATTTGCTCTCATATTTTTCAATATTTAATTTTCTTCCATTGTTCATTTGTTCTTCATATTACATGATATTATTGCTGGTACAAATCAAGCATTGGTGACTCCACTAGTTCAGATTTTAAAGAATTTCGGCTTCGATCTTCCAATTAAGTAATATTTTTCCACCTTTATTTTTTCTTATTTGTTTCATTTTATTTTGATTCATTATTTTATTTTTTTAGTATAATATTTTATTAATAATTTAATTATGAATCATGCATGTGCATCTTCTTCTAGTCCATGTACATCATTAAGCAAAAAACTTAGCTCAAATATATGGAATTTTTTTGATAGAATAGAATTAATTCTAGAAAATAATAAAAAAGAAATAAAAGCAAAATGTAAAATTTGTAGCAAACTTATTAGTTGTGGATCAAATTCGGGCACAAGTCATTTAAAAAGACACAATGAACAATGTAAAATTAAGAATAATGTAGATATTAGAAACTATATGCAATTAGGTAAAGATGAATGTGGAAATTTAAACACATTTTCTTATGACGAGTCTACTTGTTGTAAAGGAATAGTTGATTACATAATAAGAGCTGAACAACCTTTTAATATGATGGAAACTGATGATTATTCAGAAACAATTCAAACATTGATTAATCCTCAATTCAAAGGTTGGTTCGGAAATACTGTTAAAAGAGATATTATGAAAAAATTGCAAACAAAACCAGAAAATTTAAAATAATATTTTGCAAATTATTAAGGAAAAATTTGTTTAACATCTGATATTTGGACATCTTTAATGCATAGAGGCTTTTTATGTATTACTGCTCATTATATAGATAGTGAATGGATGTTAAATAAAAGAATAATTTCATTTAAAATAATAAATACTCCACATAATGGTACAAATATATCATCTTAAATAAATGATGAAATTATAGATTTAAGTATTCAGGATAAAATATTTACAATAACATTAGATAATGCTTCAAATAATAATGTAGCAATACAAATATTAAAAAGATTTTGGCAAATAAATGATGATCATGCAAAATTATTTTACGTACGTTATTGTACACATATTTTAAATTTGATTGTAAAAGATGGATTAAAACAAGTTGATAGCACATTAGAAAAAATTAAAGACATTGCATATAATATTTATAATTCCCAAGCAAAACATGAATTATTTTTTGATTGTTGCAAAATTGTAAATATGAAAAGAAAAAATATAAGTTTAGACATACCAACTAGATGGAATTCTACTTATAAGCTTACAAAATATTACAAAATATAAAAAAGTAGTACGATTATACGAAATGCAGTTATCTAAGAATAATGATAATGATGTAGATGTATTAACTGATTATGATTGGCACATTGCGTACCTACTACGAGTTTTTTTGAAAATTTTGATACTTCAACAAATATTTTTTGTAGTATGTATTATCCAACTTCACATCGGGTCATTATGTAAATAACTAGTATTTATATGGTACTTCGAAATTATTTAAGTTATGAAATTTTTAATGATACAATTTTTGAAATGATAGAAAAAATTTAAAAATATTGGGGAGAAATATCTTTAATTTATTATATTAGTTTAATTGTGGACACTAGATTAAAATTTAATGCTTTAGATGAATGGTTGCCAGTTATTTACAATGAAGATCAATTAAAAAATGAAGTAAATTCATTATTATATATTTTATATTATATTTATAAAGAAAAATATGGTAATAATATTAGTTTGATAAAATCATCATCCACGACAAGCTCTTCATCTTTTTATAAAAGCCCTTTAGAAATGTTTAAAAGTAGAAAAAAGACAATAATTAGTTCTCCAAATAATACAACATATATAGATAGATATCTTAGTGTAGAAACAATTCCATTTGAAGATAATGAAGATTTTGATATTTTAGAATGGTGGAAAAACAACAAATTAAATACTAGTGTTATCTATTATTGCACGTGATGTATTAACCGTGCCTGTGAGTTCAGTCGCATTGGAAGTTACTTTTAGTGTAGGTGGAAGAGTGGTTAGCAAAAAGAGATGTAATTTGTCACCTTAAGCAATTGAAGCAGTAATATGTTTAAAAGATTGAAGTTTAGCGGACAAGAGATTGCATGATCATGTTCGAAAAGCTAAACTAGTGACTGATACAGAGAACTTAAAAATATCAAGACATGAATGGATCAAAGATAGTTCCCCATCACCAAAAAATAATGATTAAAATATTTTATTGGAAATGTATATTGGATTTTTATTTTCTTATGGTTGAAAAGTACAAATAATTAACAAATAAGTAGGTACCAACCTAGTTGGGACGTACTTATTTTGTTGTATTGTAAACTTTTCATACATTTCTAAATATAATTATATTTGATTAATAAAATTTTAAATGATGTATTTTTTATTTTGAATTGTTTAATTTGTTTTTAAGCTTACTTTTTGTTTAACTTTTGTATATAATTTAAATAAAAAACCTAAGTGGAGGGGTCGGGCTTTTAGGTGGGTTTTAGACGGGCCTATAAACGTGCTTTAAGCAGGCTTCTAAATGGGCTTCTGGGTGAGCTTTTGGACGGCCATATGGGCGGGCTTTTGGGCGAACCTAAAAGCCCATGATTCGGGCCAGCCCATCGGACCAAGACAAGCCTGAAATGAAGCCTACAGCCCAGCCCACCCTTTAACTAGCTTGGGCCGGGCTTGGGTCTATCGGGCTTCGACTGGGCTAATGCACATCGGGCAGAGCAGGGCCCAAAGCAGGCCTCGGGCCCCGGGCCTTTTGGAGATCACTAGATATGGCCGAGAGGGACAAGTTGAAGTGATATATATGAATCATGAAGTAATTTGGGAATATGTATATGAGTACATTAAAACGTAAATATTTTTGGTTTTGATGTCCCAAAACTCAAACAAAAAATGTTTCTAGACATAAAATAATTTTATTTTGGATACTCAATATAAATATGTAAAATGACATTTAATAAAAATTAATGTAACTTCTCTTTTTTTTCTCGAACCAAAGCCCTCCCGAATAGTGGGGCCAAGCCTGCCATGTTTCAAAATTGAGCCCGATCGTTTTCTTCTATCTCTGGATTGTTGGAGAAGTATCATGTTCTACGTTGGACACGAAATATTGCAGATTGAATGGGACGTTCTGTTTTCGAAATCTCAGTTTCTTTTTTTGCTTGTCGGGGAAGTATTATGTTCTACATTGGATACGAAATATTTTTGATCTTTTAAGGCCGCGGTTGGTTTTATCTCTTGCTTAACTGTAACAATGGAATCACGCATTGGAAACAAGTTCCATCTAGGCAGGAAGATTGGCAGCGGATCCTTCGGAGAAATTTATTTAGGTTTGCTTTTTTGTTCCTGTCGTTGCATTTGTTGTTTGCTGATTTTTGTCATTACATTGGTGCATGATTCATTTCAGGTTCTAATATACAAACTACGGAAGAGGTTGCAATCAAACTTGTGAGTATTTTGGTTACTAGTATCACTAGTTTAATAATCTAGCGATACATTTTTTTGGATACATTGGTCAGTATGCAATTATTGGTAATGTAGAAGGTAATGCCAAGTAAGGTATTGAGGTGATTTTTTTTTAAATTTACTTTGATAGGTTGAATGCATTAGTATTTTCTATCATTCCCTTTTTTCTTCTGATGCCATTGGAGGATCATCAACACTTAGATTTTGTTTGAATGTAAAAAAATGTATTAAGTCTGGTGGCTTGATTAGAAGGATTGAAATCTAGAATTTTTGAAAGTCACATATCTAAGCACTAGAGAAGTTATAGGCTGCTGTGTTGATATTTATTGAAGTTTTAGTTTTAAAGAAATGATTGACAATGATAAATTATATTAACTCCTTAGTTATAACAATATTTAACTTGAGACTGCCCCTTGTGTGTGTTTTTTTGTTTTTGATGAGTGTCATAGTAATATTTTTTTAGTGAGATACTTATTTAGATAATTTAATAATAATATTATTTTATAAGATCAAACAATTTTAAAAATGATTTTATTTTGAAATTGAGCATGATAAATAATATGTTCTTAATTTAATGATTTGATATCCTACTAGGTAATTTTATGT
The DNA here is from genome assembly GCA_029783825.1 of Sapria himalayana. NCBI lineage: Eukaryota > Viridiplantae > Streptophyta > Magnoliopsida > Malpighiales > Rafflesiaceae > Sapria > Sapria himalayana. The sequence goes on from JAREIK010001825.1 coordinate 190,920, forward strand.
TATTGATTCATGAAATGTTCATCTTGATTTGGTCACTTATATTTAAAAAATTTGAGAATTTTAGGTTTAATTAGTAGAAATATTTGTATTCTAGATGATGAGATAAAATTTGTTAAAAAAATATAATAACCTTTCCAATCATACTTGTTAGACTTTTATGAATAAAGATAATTTTAATCTGATTCACTTAGACGGTTGATAGCTTAGTAGAATTAAGACTTAAGATGACATGATGTATTTTGTTATTTTTATTAATGATTATATATATATATATATATATATATATATATTTTTCATGTGATTATTTTATTTGTTTTATATAATATTTTTTTATTTAATAAAATAATAAAAAATAAATTTAATAAAAATATAAAAATAATCATGAGTGACAATAACTCATAGTAAATGTTTGACATTTTCAACACTTTATGTACCGATCATAAGATCATATACTAGATATTTTATGCATGCACACCTTATCAATGAAAAATATATCTTTGATTGAGATAATTATGGTATTTTTATATGATAAAAGTATTCAAAAGTATTTTTCAGGGGATATATTTTTAATCACAAACTATCTTGTTAATTAAATGATTTTCTTTATCCTTACTATATGTTTTTTTTAAATCTTGTATTATGAGAATATATTTTTTAGTTTACTTCTCAAAGTTTTTGATAGTATTTATTTTGTTTATGATATCTTTATAGGATGTGATAAGATTATATCTAGTGTGATAAAATATATCTCTTGCTAAATCTAGTACCTAAAAGAACACAAGTATTATTGGCATTAGATTGATATAATACTAGTTAGTATTAATGTTATTTTTTAAATATAACTTATTCTTTAATGATTCTTGTTAGAGTAAGGTTTTAAGTGATACATATGAATGTCTTATTCTTTTTTACTCATTTGGTGTCCAATGTGAATCTTCAACTTAAAGAGAATATTATTTTTTAGTTATTTTTGAGCTTATTATTTATCACCATGATGACTCATTTATGAAGTTAGCATACATATTTATAAATACAAAATAAATTGAGTTTAGAGACAATGAAGTTTTTGTGGAAAGGAATGTTCTTTAAGTATTGTCGAATTGGTAGTTCCTAACTTGATTCTAGTCCCAACTTAGAATGAGTCGAGAGCAAAGAAACTTGATTATTCAGATCTTCAAGTTTTTTCTAGAAAATAAGACATGTGCTATTAGTTTGTAGCGGAAGAGTCTTCCAAAAATCCAAATGATCTCGTACTTATTTTTTTTGATTATAATTTTTTGATTGCTATCTGAAATTTGTTCATGATTAATACTTAGTATTATATTTCATATATATTATTGTACTTATCTTTTTTTTTAATTTTGCTTATTTGCTATTTCTATTGATGCTAGTAGTATTTTTAAGCATTCATTTGAAATATTATCGTATCTAAGATTTTATTAAATCATGGTATAAGTGATAAATATTTTTAATTTTAATGAGATTTAAGAGTTAGTACATTTGCTTTTGGAAGATATTATACGATCTGAAGTATTTTATAAGAATTTATTTTGCATGGTTTTTAACTACTATCATTATCCTTGGTTTGCACAAGTATTTTGCATATTTTTTTTATTTTATTAGAAGTGTTTAGTGATAGAGTTATTTTAATGATTGTTTATATAGATGATATGCTTATTATTGAGGATAGTGACTTGAGAAACACCAAACTCAGGTAATACATTTAGTTATGATTTTAGTTAAATGATCTTAGAAGACTCAAGTATTTTTTTTGGATTTGATAATTTATGATAATAGAGGTTTTGTACTTGCATAAAGATTAATCTTTTGGATTATGCTATAACACCCTCTTATCGAGTTGGATACTAATTTCATGTTAGATATGAGCTAAACAATTGACTTTTACCATAATGAAAATCATGAAATAAATCAATTACTTGATTATCATCAAAACAGTTATAACTTATATAATTTAGTTATTTTTTATATTCTACATCACAATTTTTTTTAAATGTAACTTTTTATTCACATACATATGAATAATTTTGTGAGGTTTTGATATTTTTTTTAGTAATCATGAATACCTATTGCTAATTGGTTTTTTAGATTCATGTTGGATATTAGTTTTTGTATAGGATAAATTTATGACATGATATTATACTTTTCTTGAATATTTTGAGATCCAATGTATAAATGAATTTAAGTAATAATGATAACCTATTTGTGAAATATCTTGGATCATGTTCATTCTTGTTGAGATTAGATAATCACATGTTTCTCTTAATATTTAATAGAAATGAGAGATATTAATACCAATATTGGTGTTTCATGATTGGATAAATTATATGAATGTAAACTATTTTTTTCTTAGTGATAAGATAAATGATTAGATCATTATTACAATTTATATTTTTATGGCTATGTAATCAATCAATATGGTAATGAATGTCATTAGAAGATTTATGCTCATTTTTCTTTTTTCAAAATTTGATATACTAAATATTTATCTATCACCCTAATGTGGAATATTCTAATAAACAAGGCATCCCAACTTATTGGGTTCCCCTAGTTTTTTTTTGTTTTATATTTATAAATTGAAATTTTCATTTGGAAAAATTATCTAATGTGTTATTAAAATAAAAATATTTATATATTGGTTCTTTTTTTTTAAATTTTTGGTGTATCAAAATTAAAAATATTTAATTTTTGGTGTACTAAAAAATATATTATCCACCATACTCTCAACTCCATGATGTCATCTTGCAACAAGAAATATTTAAAGAAATCATTGTTTTAGTAAATAATATCCCTTGTTTATTAAAATATGTATGATGTCATATATACTATTTTATATTTAAAATTATATATAGTATTATATATAATGTTACATTGTATATATATTACATTATACCATCTAGAATATATAATGTGATATGTATATATAATGTTTTATACTCGATTTAGAATATGTACATTTTTACATGCATATATACCACGTATAACGTTATATATAATATTATATATTTTAAATCATGTATATAAGATTATATGTATGTATATAATGTTAGAATATATAATGTTATATGTATGTATATCACTATTTATGTTTGCATTTTTTATTGTTTATTGTCTAGGAGCATCTGAATGTGAGCTATTTCAAACTATTTATATGTTATATGAAATATATTATATTTTGAGCTATATTTTTGTATTTAATAAAAATTTTATTTTTTTTTCATTCATTCCTCTCTCATGGCTTCATTTCCTAATTTTTTTGTGGCTGAAACCTTAATTCGATCTCAACATGATGTTGGAATGTTGATTGACTATGTAAGTAGTGATGTTGGGGTGTGTTGGTGCAATGCTTTTACTCGTGGTATCACTAACGATAATAAGCGGTAGTTGGCAGAAATGATGGTATCATAGTTATACTATTGAGATAAAAACTCATGTAATATTGGTCTTTTGATATTTTTCTTGGTTAACGTGCTTGTCAGACTTAAAGGCATGATTTTTGGTGGTCCAAAAGTCTGTTCTTTTGTACTATGATGGATGCCATGTCGGCTGGCATTGCAATGTCGATACAAATTGTGTTTGTGAGTAATCTTTATTTTCATAAGTTTTATATAAAGTTATGTTGTTTTGTGTAAGATTAATCTTTGTTTGATATTGATGTGTAAGTTTGTTATGTTGTGAGTTTTCTGTTTGGATAAAAAGGGAGAAAAATAATTTGAAATAGTGTGGGATAATTAGGGATAACTTAGTAGAAATTGAGTGCACATATATATTATAGGTAAGCTATGTTAGTGAAGATTTGATTCGTAACAAGGTTATGCAGGTTATTTATTGGAAAACCTACCTCAAATTGAACAGATAAGTAGATGATAATTGATGTGTTTCTTAGTGCACATTTGACAATCAATCAATCTTAGTATGTTCATCGTGTTTGACTCTTGTGATATTTGCAGGAGTTTGAGAATTCTCAACATTATTATAATCTTCTAGGATATTTCATTCATATGTTTATTGTTTAACTATTTTTATACAGATTGATTATTCAAGATGAGATGACTTATTATGTAACATATATATAGCTATGAGAAGTGATTATTGGTGTGATACTTATTTTGATTTTTTAGGCTATATTAAGAAGATATGGTGATTAGATCTATTATATTTTATATATGCATGTATTGAGCGATTGATATACCAATTTGTGAATACAATTTCTTGGTAAAATGATACTTTTTTTTCCAAAAATTTAGTAGAGTGAAACTCTTCCATCTACAATTATATATTGATCAAGCATAGTTAATATGATTATTCATGATATTACGTCTTTATTATGTAGTGACAATGAAAGAGCTGAAGAGATATCTCCAAAGGGTGGGAAGATGTTATTGTCATTTTTTTTTGTGGGATGTTTGTACATATTGAAGAAAGGTATTGAGCATTGCACATTAATTTATGATTGACTTTTTGAGATTTAGAAGCTATACAACAAACTATTGTATCATAAAGTTGTTTTCTCTATGTTCATGTCTATTAGTCTTGTGATACTCATGCTTTCTTATGAGTGTCAATTTTTTTTTTCAGGTGTTACCGTGTTACTAACTTATGATGCATGTCTATATTCATTATTCTTTCCAATTCTCACCTGATTACAAATTTTTAAGTAATAGATTTGAGAGCGAATACACTCATGTTATTGATAATCATACTTTTTTTTTATTTCTTTATAGAAATAAGAGTTTCATCATAATTTATCTTGTCAGTTATTTTGTTAAGCATTAAAGTTATAATATTATTTCTTTCTTCTAGTGTTTATTTACAAGATTGACAAATAGGATAAATGATTTATCTAATGATTGAGTGATAAGAATTATACTTATTTTTTCTACTCATAAGATTTGTTCTAGATATCTAGTTATTATTCTATTTGTGATACACTATTGGTCGGGATATTTATTTTTGGATAAGTTGAAGATTTTAGAGTTGAGCATCAAATGAGTGATATTTATTGATGGTGAAACATGTTAGTTAGTAAAACATATTAGAGTTTTTTTTTTCAATACATTAGGATATTATTAAGAAGATTATTTATATTTGATTCACTCAGACATTTAGTAATCTCAAAGGACGATTACATATATTTATTTGAGATATTTTATTATTTTTATTAATAATTTTATTTAATATACATGATTATCAATATATAAGAAAAAAATCTCATTTTTTATTTTATAAATTTTATGAAAAATTAAAAACTTAGTTTAAATATTATATTGATGGGTTAAAAAAGTAATAATGATGTGTAATATGTTTCTTATCAGTTTTTTTATTTCTTTAAAAAATATGAGATGATTTGATTAGCTATTTTATACTGTACTAAAACACATAATAAGATAGTTGAGATAATAAATTGGTATGTGGTTGAGAAGACTTATACACTCTTATTTCATAAGAGCGTGCCTAGGTATGTTTGGGGTGAAAAAGTGTTAATCACTAATTGCCAAATTAAATAAATATGATTTATTTTCTCATTTCATATCTTATATTAACTTGTATATTTATGATAAAATTTTTTTTCACTTTAAGTTTTTAGGTATATTTATTTTGTACATGGTTTTTTTTAGATAGAGATAATGGTTATGCGTGACTTCAAGTGTGTCTTTTATGGATATTGTAGTACTCAAAATGATTGTAAGTGTTCTTTTGATACTGTAGTGAGACTTATTTTCATGTTCAATTATTATTCCTCATGGAGAAATGATCACTAACCTTACTCTTATGCATATGCTTGATATTTTAGTGAGACTTATTTTCATGTTCAATTGTGAAAAGTAGTAACTTTTTTCTGAGAGCATTGTACCATTGAGAGGAGTTTAGTGTGAGTTTTATTCTAGATTCAAGGTGTGAGTCTTTCTAGGAGAGAGATATATTAGATGGATGCATCCAAATTTTTTCTAAAAAGTCTTTCTTTGCATTAGCTGATTTAATTTGGAGTAGTAGCTTGAATCTTCTAATTATAGATGTTTAATTCAATATTTGTAGCATTAAGTATTCTCATATTCTTTTTTTGATACTATACATTATAGTTTTTTCTCCTTCATTGAAAACTATATAATTTTGGATATTTTTTTCAATGCACTTAGTCAGTGGTAGATTATAGATATTACTAGATGAACTAAGTAAAATTATATTTTATCATGCACGGGTTCTCATTATGAAATCATTAGGTTAACTAATAATGAGATGTAGATATGTATACTTGGTAAATACACGACTCAAAGTAAAGGTTGATCGGCTTAGGACCAAATTAATATAAAAGAGATTTATACAAATTTAAGATGTTGACTACTATATATATTTTTTTAATGTGATTAAAATGATATTTATTTAAGATGTTCACGAGGCACGGCACGGTTCGGCCGTGCCTGGGCCGGCCCGACACGTTAAAAAATTGTGCCCGGGCTCGTGCCGTGTCGTGCCTGGCCCGGCACGGCTCGGGCCGTGGCACGACACGCCGGCACGGGTTCTTTCCGTGCCGGTTTCACGCAGCCATGCGTGGGCGTGACCCGGCCCCTCCCGAATAAAAGACCGCGGGTCGGGTCTGATTGGACCCGACCCGCGGTCCCGACCAATCCCAACGGGAAAAAAATATGTAGTTAATATTAATTTTCAGCCGTTGGATTCGCCTCCAACGGCTATGGGGCAGAATTCGACGGTCATCGTGATTCTGCCCCCTAAATTATTATTAAAAATTCAAAAAAATATAAAAAAAATATTTTTTTTTATAAAAAATTAATATCTTTAATCTATAAATTCTACCCCCCTCCCTTTAAGACTTATGTTTTTCAAAAATATATATTCTCTCAAATCTTTCTCTTTCTCTCACATAAACCGTGCTTTTCTCTCTCGGGCCTCGGGATTTTGCTTTCGGCTTAGATTTTCGCGAAACTCGACTTGAGTTTTGAACATTAGACTTGCTGCGGTTCACCGTGCACGTGACCGACCTCACTGTTTTTACCGGGTAATTTATTTTACGTTTTTTTACTTTTTCTCTCTATAGTTTCTATCTCTAGAAAAAAATTAGGAAAAAATAAAAATCATAAAAAATGAAAAATACACCTGATACGTATTTAAATTTGGAAAATGAAAATATTACACAGAGGTCTGAGGCTGTTGAAACTTTGTTTTTTCTAGTCGTCTCAACCCAAAGTTCTAAAAAACAAAAAATTAGTAGGACTTCTGTAGTTTGGACTCATTTTAAAATTATAACACAAAAAAATGTTAGGGGTGAGGAACAAGAAATGACACAGTGCAAATATTGTATGGGACTATTAACATATAAGAGTTCATTTGGGACTGGACACCTTAAGAGGCATGCCGAATTATGCACCAAAAAATATGGACCATTAGATCCTAGGAAAACCCAACCTGGCACTACATTTTTTGAGACTGGATCGAGTTCAGTCTCAAAGTTTATTTCCTTCGTATACTCCAGCGAGTTGGGTAGGGACGACATGACCAGGCTCATCATATTAATGGGTCTTCCGATCAGATTTTCAGAAGATCCAAAGGTAGTGTGCATCATGCAGACTTATTTTCAGCCTACCTATTGTATGATTCCTAGGTCCACATCTAGGAATGACATACTAAAGATATATAAGTTAGAAAAATAAAAAATAATTAAGGAATTCATGGCATATAGTTGAGTGGTGTCCGTGACATCCGATATATGGACAAGTCACGATGATTCTTCTTATGTATATTTTACGAGTCACTATGTAGATTCTAACTGGACAATCAATAAAAAAATTTTAGGATTCACTGAGATTCTTCATCCTCATGATGGTCCGGCCATTATTGAGTGTATGATGAAAATCTTTAGGGAATATAAAATTCAAAATAAAATTTTTAGTGTCACATTCGATAATGCTTCTAATAATGGAGTAGCGATCAATATATTTGTTAGGAATATTAGAGACGCACCATTAGGAGAGGTCTTTCATATCAGATGCATGTGTCACGTGATTAACCTGATTGTTCAAGTGGGTATGAAGGTGTGTTCCTCCACGTTGGATAATATATGCAATACACTAAAATATATTCGCACTCCTTGCAGACAACAAGAGTTTGATAGTCTCTGTTTGTCTGCGAATATTAAGAAGAAGAAATTCCAATCGGATGTGAGATATCATTGGAATTACACGTACCTTATGTGGAATCATGTGTTGGATACGAACACGTGATATCTGACTACGTCAATAGTAAGAGTGACGAACTTATTATTGACGATACTGACTGGGCTTCAGGAATTTCATTTATGAAATTCCTAAAGATTTTTTATGACACGACGAACAAGTGTTCATCGATTTATATGCCCACGACTTGCATTGTAGTCCGGTGCATATGCAACATTAGTAGCATGTTTAGGAAGTATCGAGCTGACCCGACGTTTAGTCATATGGTTGCAGAGATGGAGATCAAGTACTTGAAGTACTGGTCCACCGTTCCATCTCTTTATTGCCTCGCTGCATGCATGGACCCTAGGGTTAAGGTGGAAGGGGTAGAAAACACTCTGACTTTCATTTCCTCGTGCATGAACCTGGAAGAGCCACCTGAAGGGTTCATTCACGAGAAGTTGACTGACCTGTTCACATACTATGATACTAAGTATGGTGGTGAGACTGTGATTACAGACATTGATACTTTATTTGGAGATGACGATTTTTTCATTCAGCTAGCGAGGGGGAAACATATGGGTGGATCATCACATAAGAGCGAGCTGTCTCGGTACTTAGATACTGATTACTGCTCAATCTTATCACATTCTGATACTAAGAATCTTGATTTATTACAGTGGCGGAAATCATATGGTCCACCTTTCCTATGCTATCTAGGATGACACGAGATCTACTGACTCTTCCTGTGTCGAGCGTAGCATCGGAGTTTACTTTTTCTGTTGCAGTGAACGTGATTTCGGATAGGAGATCGAGATTACGTCCAGATATGATTGAGGCCTTGGATTGTTTGAAGGATTGGGAGGAATCGAGGTTTAACATCCATGATCGTGCTGGAGCTAGGACTGGGATAGGCACTGTAGTAGCATCCACATCCACTACGATGACAGATGAGTTGATTGTCGATGATAATGATCCATATGATACTGATCTTGATGTTGCGGCTGATGATTCTCATGATATGTTGATTGATGATTGATGATGATCTGCTGTTTTTTATTTTTGTTGTTTTTTTATTGATTGTATTTGTACGCTTTGTTTGTATGTTGTGTTGAAACTGATATTTATTTTGTTCGGACCTTCGGTTTCAAATGGATGATTGCTAATTTTTCAGTTGTGTTTAATTTTTTTTTAATTTTTATTTTTGTTAATATAATGTATTGATTTATTATTTTTTATGATTTAAATTTTATTTTAAAAATTAATAACTTTAATATATAATTAATAATTATCATAAAAGTTAAACTAATTTGAATTTGATAAAAAAAAATTACTAAACTTTGTTTTTTTAATTAATTTTTATTTTTAACATTTTTAAAAATATTTATATTTTATACTATATACTTAAGAATTACAATATTTAAAATTTTAAAAAAAAAATTTATGCATCTTGGGACTGCCCTGGCCCGTATGGCCAGGCCAGAGCGGGCCCGGCACGGCACAGCCTGCCATCCCTACGGGCCGTGCTGGGCTCGACTATTATTAAACCGTGCTGGGCCGGGCACGGTAGCACGGTAGCACGTTAGCACGGTCGTGCCCTAAAAAAACGGGTCAAGTCGGCCCGGCCCGTTTGACACCTCTATATTTATTAGATTGCTATTTTTAATTGTTGTATCTTAAAGGTGGATTGAATATCAACTAGACATAAGGAATGTATTTTTTAATGTTGGTCTTGAGAAAAAAGTATTTGTGTAACATCATAGTTTCTAGGAGCTTATTTATGATTTATAGATTGTGAAAAATTCTTTTTTCCTTGAAGTAGTGTATTAATGTTTGATTTAACAAATTTATTCTATTGTTATAATTTTATCTTAGGATATGCGTGTTAGACTATTTATATTTTTTTTGATATAAATCAGGAATTAATATGTTTTTTTTGATAAGTACATATTGTTAGTAGTATTTATTAATATTATTTTAATAATATGAGATGATCGATTAGATATATTTTTTTTGAAATTATTAATACATATTGAGTTTTAGACAAATGATATGAGATGTCTTTGGTATTCCTGGTATTGAGATTAAATTCTTAGGATGTATGATCTTTATTTTTTAGATAAGATAAGTTTTTAATATTTTATTCAATCTCAGTATATCAAAATGTCAAATTGGTGACTAACTAAATTTACTTGTATACTTATCAAAAAATAATAGTTCAACATTTAATTTTATTAGATATATGAGTGTTATAAGAAAATTAAATTATTTGATAATGACTAGGCTAAATATCACATACGTTGTTAGTATAGTTAATCATTTTATTTAATTTTCTAGATAAATTCATATGAATGCATAATTTAGGATTCTTATGTATGTGAAGATAATTTGATGACATAAGATTATGTTCATAGATCATGGACATACCTGGGTGGAGGTATATTCAGATTATAATTGAGCTTTAGCAATCTAAGTGAAGTAATCTATTATATGTTTTTTATTTTATTTGTAGTAATATTTTTTATTAAAAATTAAATTGACAAATACTTATTTCGAGATCCATTACAGAAATATAATATAAAGGTATATTATTGACTAATTTTGAGTTCTAGTAGATTATTTATTTTTTAAAAGAGATTTGTCTATTCGTTAAGAAAATGATAATATTTAATTATGACAATCAGACAACTTGGCTTATTACTGTCAACCTAGTATTCAACAAGTAGATGAATAATATTGAAGTTGTTGTCATTTCATTCATGAGAAGATCTAGAATAGTTTGATTGCTACTATCTATCTTTGAGCAAATTATCGACTTGTTAACGAATGCTCTCATATGATCACAACTTATGTTCTTCTCTTCTAAGTTAGATATTTTTTTGTTGTTGTTCGCTGTTTGTTAGTACATGACATGTAGATTGTCATGAATAATATATATGATTTATGTTGTATTTTGAATTATATTTTTTTATTTAATAAAATTTATTTTTTCTTTTCTTTTTTTGTTTTTTCCTTCTTGAATTCACTATGGTTGAAATCCTAATTCAATCACAATAATAATGTTTTGTATTCAATTTAAAGTATATATTTAAATGCATGTATATTATCTATAACATTATATATAGACATAACATTAAATGCTATTTAGAATATGTAATGTTATATATAATATTATTTGTATATATAATATTTTATATTTGTTTTAAAATGTATACATTGTAAAATATATACATTGTAAAATATATATATATATACTATATATAATGTTATATTTTATGATATATATGATTTATAATATATAATGATATATATGAAGGTCATACTAGTGTATAAGACTCTTAAGCATGAGGTTCAAGAGTTATTCATATTTCAATACTCTTATTCCCAAAAATTAGAGAGATTATATTTGATAAGTCTCGAACTCGAGACCATATCACAATTGGGCAAATATCTTTGCAATTGCACCAAAGCATGATCTTTAGTGAATGCATCTACTACAAGGACTTCAAAGATAATTAATCATTCATATATTATTTTTGTACAAATATGTTTAATTTTAGAATTTTAATGAGATTTAATGTGTTAATATATGACATATATAATGCCGATCACATTATATATAATGTTATATACATATATAAAATATCTTATATTTGATCTAGAATATATATGTTTTTAGATTCATGTATATTATATATAATATTTTATATATATATATATATATCCCATATTTATGAAAGGCGCGCCTAAAGCTCAGGCGCCACCACTCCCGGGAAAAATGCCTCGCTTCAGGCGAGGCGCATGCTGGTGAGGCGCAGTGGGCAAGGAAGCACAGACACGGCACATATACATGTCCGATACACCAAATGGCTATCATTGATAAATTCGTATCCGATATGCCACGTGGCATACTGGACGGTGGTGTATCGGACGTCCAGTGAGCGGCAGAGGGTAGAGGGCAGGCACGATTTGAGGGGGGGAGGCAGGGGGCGAGCGTGAATTGAGGGGGGAGGCAAGGGACGGGCGCGAATTGAGGGGGGGAGGCAAGGGGTGGGCACGAATTGAGGGGGGGAGGCAAGGGGCGGGCGCGAATTGAGGGGGGGAGGCAGGGGACAGGCGGGAATCGAGGGGGAGGTAGGCGGGTGGGAATTGAGGGGGAGGAGGCAAGGGGCGGGCAGAAATTGAGGGGAAGGCAGGCGGGTGGGAATTGAGGGATGAGGCAGGCGGGCGGGAATTGAGGGGGAAGGCAGGCGGGCGAGAATTGAGGGGGGAGGCAGGTGGACGGGAATTGAGGGGGGAGGCAGGCGGACGGGAATTGAGGGGGAAGGCAGGTGGGCGGTATAATAAAATAAAATACTTTAATAAAATAAAATAAAATAAAATATTTTTATTTTATAAAATAAAAAAATATATTTTTATATAATATAAGATAATTTTAAAATATTATTTTATAAAATACAATAATTATAAATATTATTTTATAAAATAAAATAAAATAAAATACAATATTTTTATTTTATAAAATAAAAATATATTTATTTATTTTATAAAATAAAAATATATTTATTTATTTTATAAACTAAAATATTTTAATTTAATTTAATTTATTTTATAAAATACCTAATATTTATAAAGAAAATAATTTTTATTTTTAATTTTATTTTTTTTATCATGACGTATCCTAGCCGTATTCGTATCCTAGTTTTTTAGAATTTGTTGTGTCCCCGTATCCTGTCGTGTCGTATTCTCGTGTCCGTGTCCGTGTCCATGTCTGTGCTAAACCAATCAAAACACAAACACTAATACTAAAATTAAAGTCAAGATCATCCAGCTCTAAACATACTCCTACTTTTGCTTTGATTGATGAATATGAAGAGATGATCTATTTATCGGGAGATGAAGATGAAGAAGAGGGAGAGTGGAAGATTGATGATGAAGATGATATTGATGAAGATTTTCTTGATTTAGATTTAGATGTATATACATGAGTGTTTATTTTGTTTTAGAACTTTGAATGTTTGTTATTTTATTTTGAAATTTTGAATGTTTGGATGATGATAACACTATTAATATTTGATTTTTATCTTTGATATTCTTTAGTTTATTATTAGATCAAAATTAAAGACTATATTTAGTAAAATGTATAATTTTTATGTGTATTAGGCACGGTGCGCCTCAAATAAAAAAGCCCGTGCCTCAAGTGCGCCTCAAATAAAAAAGCCCGCGCCTCAAGTGCGCCTCAAATAAAAAAGCCCGCGCCTCAAGTGCGCCTTGCACCTTTAGGCCCCAAAAGGCTTTTGTGTCTCAGTGTGCCTTGCGTCTTAAATAACTATGATATATCCATTTAATGTTATACAACAATTTAAAATATAAAATTTTTTATATAAATAGTATATATAATTGTAGTTATATATATATAAGTTTTAAAAGGAGAAAGGGTAAGGCGAGATATTTTTGTGTTTGTGAGGCAAGACCTAAGCCTCAAGTCATTGAGACATATATTTTTTGAACATCATAATATATAATTAATTAATATTTTAAAATATATAAAATAAAATATCGTAAATAAAAATAAGAAAACAATTAATTAAAATAATAAAAAAATGATGCTAGTTTATTACTTTCATAAAAAATCATAACAAAATCATAAAATAAGAACTAAAATAAATTATTTCAAATTAAATTAATTTCTTTAAGAGCATCATCATCCTCATCCAATATATTAAAAATAGAAAAATGTTAACTTTCAAGTATTTTTATTTCATCTAAATTTTTATTTTTATTAATTAGTGTCAAATTGAACTCTCTCTTTGTTTTCACTTATACCTAGTAAAAAATATAAATTAATAATTAGATATAAATATTATAATATTTTTTTATTAAATTTAATTAAATTTATAAATTTAATTTTTGTGTATTTATTTGGTACCCCATTATGTTTTTTTTTTGTAGGAAGGTAAAGAAATTATTTGATTCGATGATGTTTGAGTCTGTTGGGAGTTTGAATGATACAATTCTATATGGAGCAGTGCCGAAAAATCAGATTATATGGTGCATGCCACAAAAATCAAGAATTTCGAGTGGGAAGCATCGGTGACAGATTTGGCGTCAATTTTCAAGCAGTGCCGAAACATCAATCGGCACTGTTTAGGGTTTACGGAAACTTATTTTTAAAAAAAAATTTTTTTGAAGACACTTTGTAGGCGCATGCCATCTTTTTCGAGGCATGAAAGACATATTCTAAACATGTCTCGAAATACCTCACAGAAGAAGGTGTATGCTTATTAAGTGCGTTGTCTTTTTTCATGTGCTTCGACCTCGAGGCATTTTGCGCACGCCTCGCTCTGGAGTGTGCTCCAAGGCACGCCTCGTTTACATTTTTTTAAACACTGATATATATATGCATTTGAAAATATAAGATACTACGTGTTCTAAAAGTATATATACATGCATATTTATATATAACCCATGCTCTGTGTTAGGTGAGTTTTGTGCACTTGACACAACCTCTATATATATGTGGGTGTAATGGTGTGTGTCGGTGTTCTATATATATGTATGCTTTTTTGAAAACTGCATACCTTTCTAAAACAATTATTTTTTTTAGTTTTATTTTTTGATGACACGACGACTTCACCAGGTTAAGGGTATTGTGAATAGTGGATTTTTGAGTGTAACAAAATTAAATATTTTGTTGATGCATCAAGTTATAAAAAAACATATACTAAAATATAATTACTTTTATTCTTGTACCTCAATTCACAACCTTCTCCTGTTTTATGATTATTGAGAGTTTCTATTGTTAAGGAATTGATTTTAGTGTTTTATTTGATAAATTTGAACGTAGGAAGAGTTATTATTGTAATTTGACATCTATAGATGAAAACTAAAGCTAAGGAATATTTAATAATATGTGGGTACACATTGGATACCAATGGATGTATGTGGATGACCATGGGGCAACATCCTGGGGAATTGGGATGTTGTTGCAGAACATCTGGATTTACGAAAAGAATTCAGTCACTTGTGATTTCAGATAAATCTGGATCATGTTTTTGTTGCTATGTCTCTGATATAAATGACCATAGTATTTCTGATGCATTTTGAAGCATGGCATCTTCTACACAGGAAAATGTGAAAACAAAGCATCCTCAGTTACTGTATGAATCAAAGTTATACAAAATCCTGCATGGAGGAAGTAATGACCTTTCTTGTAATTGTAGTTTATCTTCAACTTTTGCATGATTTCTCAGTTTATGCTAATTATAACTCTGCAGCTGGAATTCCTAATGTCAGATGGTTTGGCGTGGAGGGAGACTATAATGTTCTTGTCATGGATTTACTAGGGCCTAGCCTTGAAGATTTATTCAATTTCTGTAGTCGCAAATTGACTCTAAAGACTGTTTTGATGCTTGCAGACCAGATGGTAAATTTTTTTATTTGCTTTTGTCTTTAAAAAATGGGTGCTGTTGATCATTGATATAATTATGTTAAGTGGAAATGTGGAATAAGATAATGATGATTAGATATCCTCTGAAAATTAACCAAAAAAGCTTTCTAAAATAAGGTTAATTTTTTCAAGTTCATTGGATAGAAATAAACATATTCTCATAACTTTGGTAACCAAATAATATTGTTGTTGATAGAACAATTTTTCTTTAAATTTTTTTCAAAACAAATAGTGGTTCTTTACATGTTTTATCCTTTTGGAAAATTTAAGTAATCATGAATTTGGTGATCTATTATCTATCTTTTTTACATTATTTATCATCTTGTACTTTGTTGGTGTTGTATGGGTAGTACTTGTATATTTATTGGTAAAGTTACTCAATATGATGTTATTTCACATCATTAATGTAACATACATAGTTTAATTGATATTCTATTTTTTTGTATTTTCTACCTTTATAATTTGTTTTTTTCTTGCATAATATCTTTCTTCCCAAAATTTTAGTTATTTTTTGTGAAGATGAATCTAATGAAGATTGATTACTATGTCTAATAGGAGACCATTTGAGTATATAAAATCATCTTTTCTCCTATACATTTTTTTTTTATTTTAGCTAGAATAGTAGATCATGTATGGTATAAAATTATATTTTCATGTGAATTTGTTAGATATTATTTCTTTTTGCTCTCACCTAGACTTTCATAATAATATTCACTATTATTCTTAATTTTAATTTTTAATATTTTAGAAATATTATTATAATTGATTAGATCTGGAACCAAAAGAATCATTGGTACAATTTAATTTTTTTTTTTAAATTTATGTTCCACAAAATTAGCTAATATTTATTTGCATTCTACTTTAATATTTATTTTTACTTAACTATATATTTTTATATGGTAATAAATTCCAATCAAATGATATTTAAATTTTTTTGCTTCCTCTTGAGCATATTGTTTGTTGTGAAACTATAATTTTTTATGTCGTAACTATCAAACTTTCAATGTATTTATGTTTGTATTTTGAGAATGAAATTTATGTAATATATTTTATCAAAAAATCTTTTTGTAAAACTATGGATCCACTAGAAATGCTAACATGAAATCAAATCAATCATATTAATTTTTTAATCAAAAATTTAATGAAATTAAAATAATTTATATTTAAGTGTACACGTCATGCATGATTGTTGCTGTGAGTTAACATAAAATAGTGATACATATAGAATACTAAAAAAAATAATGTTAGAACACACTATAAAAAATATATGCATTACTAATGCTTCATGACAGGTTTTGATTTTGTAATTATCTGATAATTAAGTTTTTAAATATTTTTTTTATATTTGGTAGGGTTGACATAAATATTGATATTCATTGAAACATTCACTTAATGATTGATGCATATCTTTGCTAATGAACATGTTGAAAGGTCAAATTCAATGATATTTGAGAATTATTAGACTATATTTTTCAAGATGCAATAGTGAATGTATTTTTTACTAGTGAATCTAGAATTATCTTGTCTCATATAAATTTTATATTGTGAATGCATTCATTATTCACTCAAATGTCTGAACTATATAAAAATAATTGAGAGTTATTAGACAAAATATTTCAAGAGGCAATACCAAATATTTTTTTATTGATGCATCTTTTAACATATGGTGTAATATCTTTTAAATAATTAAATTGCTTATATTTTTTTATATTTTAAGTAAACAACATAAATATTTGTATGTATTAAAAAGTTGATTTTAGGATTAATTGATATATTTCTTAGTGCATATCTCATGTTTTAAGCTTATAAAAATATGTATTTTATTTTTATATTGAGATATATTCACCAATTTATGATAACATGTAATTTTAATTTTTACGAAAGTTCCAAGTCGACTTGATGTTTGATGTGAAATTATTTTTGAAGAAATTTTTTTAATTGAGTTGATAAATTTCTCATCATTAATAAACACAGATAAAAGACTCAATGAATATTAAGTTTACAAATAATACTTTTATGTTATACAATAAAACATAAATTATAAAAAATTATAAACTTCAGTATATTCCTAAAACTACTACATAAAGATCACTTATGTGAGTCTTTTAGATATTACTTCTTTTGCTCTCATCCGGACTTTTACAATCGCATTCACTTTTACTCTTAATTTCAATTTTTAATTTTTTAGGAACATTATTATAATTGATGAGATTTAGACCCAACAATTTTTTTGGTGCAATTTTTTTTTAAAATCTATGTTCCAAAAAATTAGGCAATATTTATTTGCATTCTAATTTAATATTTATGTTTATTTTACTTCATAATTTATATCATAATATATTTTAGTCAAATGGTATTTAAGTTTATTTGCTTCCTTGTAATCATATATAATTATGTAACTTTCAATGTATTTATATGTGTTTTAACATGGAGCTTTTGTAATATATTTTCTCAAAAAAATGTTTATGCGAGACTATTGATTCACTGAAAATACTAATAGAGAATCAAATTAATCATATCTATTTTTTAATCCAAAGTTTAATCACTTAAAATAATTCATTTTTACGTGTGCATACCATGCATGATTGTTTGTTGTGAGTTAGCATAAAATATAAATTAAAAGAGATACTAAAAAATATCATAACATACCATAAAAATATATTCATCACTAATTCTTCTTGAACGGTTTTGATTTTATAATTATTAGATAATTAAGTTTTTAATTTTTTTTATTTGGAAGAGTTGACATAAATATTGATATTCATTGAAACATTCACTTAATTATTGATGCATATTTTTGCTAATGAACATGTCAAAAGTTTGAGCTCTACAAATATATATAAGAATTATTAGGCTAGATTTTTCATGATGCAATAATGAATGTATTTTTCACTAGTGAATAATGAATTATCTTGTCTTATGTAACTTTTATATTGTGAATGCATTCATCACTAAAAAGAATGAGCTATATAAAAATAATTGAGTTATTAGATTGAATATTTCAAGAGACAATAGTGAATGCATTTTTTACGTATGCATCTTTTAATACATGTAGTAACTTTTAGATAATAAAATTGTTTATAATTTGTTTAATATTTGTATATATTAGAAAGTTCATCTCATGATCAATTGAAATATCTGCTAATGCAAAAATCAAATGTTAGAGTTTATGAAAATATGTATTTTATTCTTTTATTGATTTATATTCATTGTTTTATGATAATATGTAATTTTAATTTTTATAATAATATCAAATTCAACTTGATATTTGATGTGAAATTATGTTTGAAGAAATTTTGTTAACCAAGTGGATAAACTTTCCATCATTAATAAACACAAAAAATTCAATGATTATAAAATCTATAAATTTTACTTTTACATAATAAGTTGATCTGATTGGAACAATCTACAATTTGAGTGTTCTCATCCATATTATAATAAAATAATAATTAAAAAAACTATAAACTTCATTGGACTCATTAAGCAAGTCCATAAAAATCTAGAACACCAAATTTGAGTGAAATAAAAATAAGTTAAAATATTTAGTCTTTGTTATGATTGTTAAGAATCATGAGATATTCTTATAATATTCTCTGGTTTATTCCATTTTTTTGTATATATATAGGTATCTCTATAGGTTGTAAAATTATCAATTCATTTTCACCGATTTATTTTTTTATATTTCTTTACATGATATCAGAGTATTAAGGTTAGGACAACTCAAAATAGAACATTTTTTTGGAGAGTTTTTTTTTAATAGTGCACTGCACCTACTGCCTCTCTCCGGCGACTGCTCTGGCGAAATTTTTCGGCCACCAACCCCACCAACAGGAGCGCACCTCGCCAACAACCACCATTGTCCAAGGCCGTCACCGGAAACCCCCACGCGCGCCCCCGCGCACCCCCGCGCACCCCCATGCGCCGCCTGAAGTGGCTGCCAGATCTGCTCGCGCCGGTCACCTTTCCGGTGCGTGACAGCGCGACGACGGTTGCAACACCTCAGGCCGACTACCACCTGAATTGTCTTTGTCCCAGGAATCCAGATCAACCCTCCAATCTTTGATCCAACAACCCTAGCTTGGTATTTTGGTGTTTTTTCAATTTGACCCCTTTGTCTCAACCATCGATGTTTTGTCGATTTTGGATTTTTGAGGTGTTTTGCGTAGTTTATTATATCCTATATCTCGTATATACCCCTTTACCTTGATCCAAGCACTAAAACTTGGATTTCTAGCCTTTCGTCAATTTCAGTCAATGTATTATTTGTCGGGTATTCATTCGATAATTGCTTGCTTTCATCAATCTTGCCTCTAACCTATTTTCAGACGTTTAATCATGACTGAATCTGCTTTCAAGATGCCTCTCGCCACTCTGGCCGGGATTCCTGTTCTTCTAAAGATTACGGAACATAAACTAAATGGTCGGAACTACATCGACTAGAGTAATACAGTTCGAATTTATTTCCGAAGTATGGAGATGGAATACCATCTTACCTCTGACCAATCCACAGATGATTCCAACCACCTCCGGTTACGGGATGATGCTCGTCTTTTCATTCAGGTTAGAAATTTAATTGAAAGTGATGTGATCGGAACCGTTATTCACTGTACGACGGTCAAACAGTTGATGGATCATCTTGCAATTCTATATCATGGTAAGGGAAATATCACTCAAGTGTTTGATGTTTGTAAAGCATTTTATTGAGCTGAGATACAGGACATGTCCCTTTTGCAAGCATACATAGACTATAAAAAGATCTATGCAGAATTGAATATGGTGCTGCCTTTTAGTACCAATATTGCAATCCAACAGCAACAATGTGAACAGATGGCTGTTATGAGGTTCTTGGCTATGCTACCACCTGCTTATGACTTTACTCGAACACAGATTCTTGCTAGTCCCACTATCACTTCATTAGAAGATGTATATAGCAAAGTTGAACGGGCAGATATCTTTTATTTTGTAGGACTTCAGTCATTATCATCACTCACTCATGTGCTTCTTGGTTAAGGTTGACTTGCGTCAAAACAGCAGTATGCCCAGCCTCTAGGTGCATCGAAGGGGGGCTCCTTAAAGATTATTTGTCATTACTGTAAGAAGCCGGATCATGTAATTCAGGAATATTGGAAATTAAAGAATAAAAATCAGTGAGGTTCTTCTGTCACTCTTACTCCCGCAACCAACACTGCTACCCCAACTATTCAAGTTACACAGTTCTCAGCCGACGATCTTGCTCAGTTCCAGAAGTACCTGACTTTTTTGAAGTCCACACAGTCCTCTCCGGCTGCCATGTCCAACCTTGCCCAGACAGGTAACTCAGTTGCTTGCGTTGTATCATGCGCCAATGGATGAGTCATTGACTCAGGCCCCTCTCACCACATGACAGGTAACCCTGGTTTTATTTTCTTCTGTGCAACCCACCTCGTCCAAGTCCATCATCACCTTGGCGGATGGGTCCAAATCTCGTGTCCTTGGGTCAGGCATTGTCTCGCCTACCTCATGTCTTCCTTTTTCATTTGTTTTGCATGTGTCTAATCTGTCGTTTAATTTACTCTTTGTCAGCAAATTTGCTCATGATCTTAATTGCTTAGTTTCATTCTTTTCTGACTATTGTCTTTTCTAGGATCTGGTGACGAAGCAGACTATTGGTAGGGAATGTGAGTCTGACGGTCTTTATATACTTGATTAGTCTTCATCCAGCGCAGCCACTTGTCTTGCAGCATCGAGTTCTTTTGAGTTGCATTGCCGCTAAGGTCATCCTTCTTTTACTTTATTAAAAAGGTTATATCCCAAGTTCTTGTCATTGTCTACCTTACCTTGTGAGTCCTGTCAACTGGCGAAACATCATCGCCTCAGTTCAAGTCCTCGATTTAATAAATGAGCTAGTGCTTCTTTTGAATTAGTTCACTCTGATGTTTGGGGCCTGTGTCCTGTCCTATTACCTACTGGGTTCCGTTACTTTGTTACTTTTGTGGATGATTTTTCAAGAGTTACATGGTTATACTTAATGAAATCTCGGTCAGAAGTATTTTCTCATTTATGTGCATTCTATGCTGAAATTCAAACTCATTTTCATATTTCTGTTCAAACATTACGTAGTGATAATGCTAAAGAGTATTTGTCTGAGCCTTTTCAAATATTCATGCGTGAGCGAGACATTTTTCATCAAACCTCATGTGTTGATTCTCCCTCTCAGAATGGTGTGGCGGAGAGGAAGAATCGTCATCTTTTGGAAATTGCTCGGGCTCTACTTTTCCAAATGCATGTGCCTAAGCATTTCTGGGCCGATGCAGTTTTCACTGCTTGTTTTTTGATTAACCACATGCCCTCTTCGGTGCATAACTGGGATACTCTCTTTCATATCCTATACCACACTGCTCATTTATTTCCCATTCTCTCCCGAATTTTTGGGTCTACATGTTTTGTCAGGGACGTTCGCCAACAGTTTTCCAAGCTTGATCCTAAAGCCCTCAAGTGCATCTTCCTTGGCTATTCAAGAGTTCAGAAAGGGTATCGGTGTTACTGTCCTGATCTTAAGCGCTATCTAGTGTCTTATGATGTCACCTTTCATGAAGGTACCATCTTCTCTACCTTTCTTGGTCCTCCTAGTGAGGGGGAGGATGATGATATTCTGGTCTACCCTGTCTTTCCTGTGACCGATTCTACTCTTGCTCTGCTGGATCGTCCTCTGATCACACAGGTATACTCCCTTCGGCTGCCTCCTCCAGTCTATGATCCTCCACCATTAGGTTCCTCGCCATCAACTCCTCCATTAGGTGATGACCTTCCTATTGCTCTTCGCAAAGGTTCACATAAGTGTGTTCATCCTATTTCTTCTTGTCTGTCTTATCATAATCTTTCTCATTCATCTCGTACTTTCATTATTTCTTTGGATTCTATCTTTTTATCTGCCTCTATTCTTGAAGCATTGTCTCATCCTGGCTGACATCATGCTATGCGGGAGGAGATGGCAGTATTGAAGACTAATGATACTTGGGATTTAGTGAAGTTGCCTGCAGGGAAACGTGCTATTGGCTTTCGCTGGGTGTTTGCAGTGAAGGTTAATTCCGATGGCAGTCTTGCTTGCCTCAAAACTTGACTTGTGACCAAAGGTTATGCTCTGACCTATGGTATTGAGTATGTTGATACTTTCTCTCTCGTGGCCAAATTAACTTCGGTCCGACTCTTTATCTCTTTGGCTGCCCGATACAGTTGGTAATACTATCAGTTAGATGTCAAAAATGCCTTTCTCCATGGTAATCTTCAGGAGGAAATCTATATGGAGCAGCCTCCGGGGTTTGTTGCTCAGGGGGAGACAGATAATCAAGTTTGCCTCCTTCGCAAAGCCTTATATGGACTCCGAATTTTGTTACTGAAGTCCTTTCTTCAACAATAATTCAGTACAAAGGACTTAGGTATGTTAAAGTATTTTTTGGGTGTAGAGGTTATGAGAAGTAGCAAAGAGATTTTTATCTGTCAACGCAAGTATGTGCTGGACCTATTATCCAAGACAGGTAAGTCGTCAAACCATGTAATTCACTTATGACTCCGAACATGCAACTAGTCAAAGAAGGAGATAGGCGTTTTACTTCAGGCTATTGTGTCTTTGTGGGAGGCAACCTGGTGTCCTGGAAAAGTAAGAAGCAAAGTGTGGTATCTCGGTCTAGTGCAGAATCAGAATATCGGGCCATGACACAGGCTACATGTGAGATAATGTGGATTCATCAGCTTTTGATAGAAATAGGTATCACAAATCCCTTATCAGCCAAACTTTGGTGTGATAACCAGACAACAATTCACATTTTCTTCAATCCAGTGTTCTATGAGTGGACCAAACACATTAAAATCGACTGTCATTTTGTTTGTGAGAAGATACAGCTTGGGCTTATCTCCACAGGATATGTGAAAACTGAAGACCAATTAGGAGACATTTTCACCAAAGCCTTGAGTGGTGATTGGGTTGCTTATTTGTGTAACAAGTTGGGCATAAGAGATATTTATGCTCCAACTTGAGGGGGAGTGTTATGGTTGTTAAGAATCATGTGATGTTCTTATAATATCCTCTAGTTTATTTCATTTTTTTGTATATATATATATATAGGTATCTCTATAGGTTGTAAAATTATCAATTCATTCTCACCTATTCATTCTCTTATATTTCTTCACAATCTTCATGAAAATATATCTGGTTGATCTACCATTGAGACATATGTAGTCATAATCTCATCATTAATTTTTATCTTTGCGTACTTAGTTTTTTCGTGAATTATCATATTAGTTGATATATATATATATATATATATATATATATATATATATATTTATAATATTTCAATTTGGCTATCATAATAAAAAATTATAAAGAAATGAAAGTAAGTACCTGATATTTTCAAGAAGATATTAGATCTAAAGTATCTCGCAAGTGATTATCGTTTTTGCTTTTAACTTTGTATATGCATGAAATTTTAAAATAATAATCATTTTTTTAAAGATAAACTTGCTTCTAAGAATAATTTTAAAACTTATAGCGGATCATATTTTGGTGCAAATTAATGCTTAATTTGAACATGAATATATATTTTGGTGCAAATTATGACTATATATTAATATTTGTGATCAATAAAATAAATTTCAAGCCCATAAAAATTTTCACTATCTCAATATATGTGTCTGATGATATCTTCTCACTACTAGCGAAGATGATCTTCATTCGGATCATGTTGGTTGTTATGATGTTTTATCTAGAAGGTGAGCAATTGAATGTGAAGATGATATATCTTCATGAAGACCTGAAAGATGAGATTTACATGAAACAACCTGATGGTTTGAGGTGAAAGGCAAGGAAGATTTAATGTGCAAGTTGAAAAAATCATTGTACAGGTTGAAATAATTTTCGAGATGTGTTATCTAAAGTTTGGTTTTTATGCCTTCTAATTGAGATTTAGTAGGTATGAGGCTGATTATTGTGTGTACACAAAATAGCCAGGTTATAACTATGTCATTCTAATCATGTACGTTGATGATGTACTTTTGATTGGAACTACCGTAAAGATAATCTGTACAGTTAAAGGGTTTCTGGATCAAAAAATTGATATGGTAGATTTTGAGGCAACAAGTATTATATTGGCATGCAACTTTACAAAGATTAAAAAAAGATGAATTTATTTCTTGTGTAGAATAAGTATATTGAGGAAATATTTCAAAGGTTCAATATGTCTGATTGCAAGCTGGTGAGTACTATAATAAATGGGATGAATTTATCAGTAGAGTAGTACTATACTAAATAAGAATAGAAAAAAGAAGATTATTCTCATTTTATATGCTAGCATAGTTGATAGTAGGATATGTTACCGTATGTATGAAACTCGATATGACACATGTTGAAATAATGAGCATGTACATGTCCAACCCATGAAATGAGTATTAAAGTATTGTTAAAAGGGTGATCATGTATATTTAGGGTATTGTTGACTTTATGTTATAGTTTGGTATTAACGACACTGGAGAGAACTTTGGTGTAAGTGGAGTTGTTGATGTTGATTTGGTGGAGATGTGGACATCAAAAAATTTATGAACAGTAGAGGTGTCAATTGAGCTGGGCGGCTCAGGCATAGTTCGTGGCACGACCCAGTTTAGTCATGCCTTGCTCGACATGATCTCAAACTGTGCCTGGTCTTGGGTTGTGACGCCCCATGGCATTGGCATGGGTCATGCTGTGTTGGGCCGACATGAGTCATGCCTAGTGTTGGGCTAGGCATGACCCATGTGCCTCGGAGGCATGGTTCACCTGCCCACCCCTCCGTGTATTTGCGACCAACAAAGGGTTATGGGTCAAACCCTATCGGGAGATTGCTTGATAGGGTGGGTTATTATTTTTGAAAAAATCGGTCACGTATGCTGGATCTTGCTTATGTGGCCAATTGTAATTGGCCAATCATGTAACCCATCCACCTATTACATTTTTATGTAATGTGTTTTGCATGGAAGGTTTGGCATGGCCTGATATGGCCCTGTACTCTGCAATTCCATTGTGTTGTACTGGACTAGCTAGATGATTCTGTTGCCGTGTCTAGCACGACATGGTGATACGATCATGCCTAGCAAAAATGATTTGTGCCGCCACGACCTTTTTGACCCTTCTAATGAGTAGGTACATGTTCATCTTGTATGTTTGGTATGTGAGCTGGATGAGCAAGAGGTAAATTATTGTTGCTCTTTCATCAACTAAATCATAGTAAATGACACATAATTCTAGTGAGGAAGTAGTCTAGATTAAAATAATGTGGAGAGCTGGGCTTCAAATAGAAGGCATTGCGCTCATACATGACAAATAAATTGCTATTCATTTAAGAAGAAATTCAATATTTTATGCACAAAGCAATTTGACTTATAGTACCACTTTATTAGAGAGCAGGTATATTAGAGTTTTATTTAATTGGAGAAAGCTGACTTGAAAAAGATACATGCTGGTTACTTGAAATAAGTACTGGTCATTGAAAAGTTATAGTGATTTATAGTTGAGATATGAATGAGGAAGTATTCAATAAGTGAGAGAATGTTGGAGTTGACTCATGCTTAGCTCATTGGTGGAAACAAGCCCAAATTTATTTTGCAACTTGTGGATGTCTCGATATGGAAATATAATATTGCAATTGAGTTTAGTGCCATGAAATTAAAATATGATGTTGCTACTAAGTTTACTATTGCAACATGAAATCATAATGTTGTGATTGAGTTTATTGTCGTGAGATAAAATATAATGTTACAAATGAGTTTAGTGATGCGACATAGAAACATGATGTCGTGACTTAGTTTAGCATTATGATTTGGAAACATGATATCGTGATACAATTTAGTATCGTGATATTTAAATTTTCTATTGTAACTTACCTATTTTTTGAGAGAAAAAGGAATGGTATGTGGAACAATGAAGTATAAATTTTAAGTGATGCATGTCAATACAAAAAAATTGTTGATTTCTTCATTCTCTCTCCTCTCTCTTGGAAGAATGAAAAAAAATCTCAGAATCGTTCACTAGATTATAATTGAACCTAAAAGTAGGGTTCATCCAAGTGTTTCACACCAAAACTCACCTGGAGGTGATGCTTGCTGTGGCAGTCTAAAAAGCCTGGATCATTGGCAAGATCCATGGTTTCAAAGGTATCCTCAGGGACTTTCTGGGAAATATTGATACGAATCTTTCCATGCAGACCATCAAGAGCCCCAAGCAAAGCCCACCTGCCGGTCCCCCATCTGCGTTGTCCACACCCTGAATTTTTGAAAGTGCTCTTCCACCAAGCTTGTTGCTTGGTCTCCGCCAGAAACCTTTGGGGGCTGGTTGCCATCCTGCCGAAGTAGCGACGGATTAATTGTTTGCAAAAGAGCATTCATGTGAGGTTGGAACTCCGACCCTCTTATCACCGAGCTTGGCGCAGGGATGTACCTTCCATACATACTAAAATCAGATGTGGTTTTGATGAGTTTGAGGTCTGATTATTCGAAAATACTGTTCAACACGGGCTACCCATCCAAGAGGGCCAAGTCCATTGAAGGTGGGCATATGGATCTTTGCTGTGGAAAGCAAAAATTCTTTGCCTCCTTTTCAAGGATGCTGCCCTGTCCAAATGCCCCAACACCTCCACCCATCACACCTTCCACTTGGTGTGCGTCACTGGCACGCCATTGGTTATCATCTGCTTTGGTTTGATTGAGGGTGGGCAATTCAATCAATATGTCTATCTACTTTCTTACCGCCAAAACTCTAATTTCTGTCAAAAAAATTGGATTCTTCCCAAAAAAACTGTACCAGATTAGGGTTCTCCAAAACCCTTACATCTGTCTAAGTTAGGGATTCCCCGAATTAGGGGGTTTTCCTAAAAAAATTCGGATTTGTCCTAAACAATAAACATCATCAAATTAGGGTTTCATCAAATTGTATTTTTTTTTCATATTAGCTTCCTTGAATGAGGGTTTCTGCTAAAATCAAGCAATAAAGGTGCCTGCTGCTGTGCCTACCACCATCATTTTGCCGCACACAGCCATAATCTTTGTGACAAATCCTTCTTCTACGGCATCAACACAGAGGGTGTTCACACCCTGATATTATTTTTTACTTTCTGTTGCACACCCAATGCGTGTGACAGCAAGTACTGATGCAAAGTATGTGTACATTCCCTCTAGGGTTTGCAGCCCTCACACACATACACACTACCTGGGGTTTATTTTTTTCTAGGATTAACTCTGATACTAAGTTAAATTTTAGGTCACATAACAGGAAATAAAATATAATCGCTCATAGTCATTAGTGCACAATCAATATTATTATATAATAGGCAAATGTGTTTGGCAAGGAAGCACGGACACGGCTCCCTACAGCCGTGTCCACGTGTCCGACACATGGTTACGTGTGCATGGTACGGACATAGTACGGATACGTGTCCGATATGCCACGTGGCGTATCGGACGGTTGCGTCGGCTGCCGTATCCATGCTGAGAGTGACCGACGTCTGATGACGTTTACAGTGGGGAGGGAGAGGCAGAGGGTGGTCGCGATTTGAGTGGGGAGGGAGAGGCAGGGGGTGGTCGCGATTTGAGTGGGGAGGGAGAGGCAGGGGGTGGTCGCGATTTGAGTGGGGAGGGAGAGGCAGGGGGCGGGCACGATTTGAGGGGGCGGGCACGATTTGAGGGGGCGGGGGAGGCAGGGGGCGGTCGCGATTTGAGTGGGGAGGGGGAGGCAGGGGGCTAGCGCCATCTGTGAGGGGGAGACAGAGTTGGCATAAAATAAAATATTTTTATTTTATAAAATAAAAAAATATATCTTATATAATATAAGATAATTATACAATATTATCTTATAAAATAAAATACAATATTTTTATTTTATAAAATAAAAAAAAATATATATTTATTCTATAAAATAAAATATTTAAATTTATTTTATTTTATTTTATAAAATACTTAATATTTATAAAAAAATAATTTTTATTTTTTTTATCATGTCGTATTTTAGTCGTATCCGTATCTTAGTTTTTTAGAATTTATCGTGTTCTCGTATCTTGCCGTGTCTTATCCTCGTGTCTGTTTCTGTGTTTCTTAGGTGTTTGGAATAACACACATGAGTACTTCCATCACTAATGCAGAAGATAGAAAAATAATAAAAGAAAGGAGTTATAAATAAGTAAAGTGTGGACTATAACACATACACACACATATCATTGTGTACTCTGTTTTTATTTGAAGAGCATTTATGTAATTACTTAAATTTCTTTCCAAATTTACTATAAATATGTACTCTCTGATCCCTGGCCATTATGATACAACCAAACATAAAGCCTTCCTTGAATTTATTGGTACCTTTAACAATGAGACATTGTCCAGAATATCACTGATATGTTGAACATTAGTATGCATGGAAGCACCTGCATGATTAACTCCTTTTTTGTTGAAAACGTCATTGCCCACTGTTGTTTTCTTCTCTGATACACCTGAGCTATATTCATTTGTGATCGTGTGTTCGTGCTATATTTTAAAGCATGCTATAAAATATTGGTACCTTTAACAATGAGACATTGTCCAGAATATCACTGATATGTTGAACACTAGTATGCATGGAAGCACCTGCATGAGGAACTTCTTAGTTGAAATGTCATTGCCCACTGTTGTTTTTTTCTCTGATGCACCTGAGCTAAAATCATTTGTTATCATGTGTTCATGCCATATTTTATAGCATGCTATAAAATATTGGTACCTTTATCAACGAGACATTGTCC
The DNA here is from genome assembly GCA_029783825.1 of Sapria himalayana. Taxonomy (NCBI): domain Eukaryota; kingdom Viridiplantae; phylum Streptophyta; class Magnoliopsida; order Malpighiales; family Rafflesiaceae; genus Sapria; species Sapria himalayana. The sequence goes on from JAREIK010001825.1 coordinate 220,325, forward strand.
AGAATATCACTGATATGTTGAACACTAGTATGCACAGAAGCACCTGCATGAGGAACTTCTTGGTTGAAAATGTCATTGCCCACTGTTGTTTTCTTCTCTGATGCCCCTGAGCTAAAATCATTTGTTATCGCGTGTTCATGCCATATTTTATATAATTCTATATACTGTTGTCATATTTCTTGAAGATCAACCGAGTTGAATTTGTTCATTCCAAGTCATTTCTGCATCGTGATATCAAGCCTGACAACTTTCTCATGGGTTTGGGGCGGCGTGCAAATCAGGTAATTATTTAACAAGTATACAAATACTTGCTATTGAATTTCTTTTTGCAAGTTCACTAAGTTGTCCTATATATGATTTCTTTCAGGTCTATATCATTGACTTTGGTTTGGCTAAAAAGTATAAAGACAATATGCACAATCATATTCTTTACAGGTTTTTATTATTGGCTCTATCTTGATTGATTTTGGCTGGTATAGCTAGGTATGATTCAATTGTAAATCTGAGTGTTGGTTGTTATATTATGTGGATCAGTGTTTCGTTTTTGTTCATGCAAATTGCAAGTGGAGAAATTGATCTTAGTGAGCTACCTTTAAATCGACACACAAACACACACACACACACACATAGTTGACATATATAAATTTTCTAGGAGACTCCAAACAACTTGGAAGATAAGCTGCTCAATTTTTTTTTGATTTATTTCTGAGTTCTTCCTTGGTGGGCTAGTTTACTAGGCTTTGCCCAACTAAATTTTACTTGAGGTAGGCCATAGTTCTTAGTTTCATCTTTAGGTAATTTCAGATGAGTGAGGCTCAATTCTGAATTGAAAGCGAACTCATGTTTACATAGTGTGATCCATAATCTTGAGTTAATCCTTGTCATGTGAATCAACCCTTGTGAGACTTTTCACATTTCTATATTGATTGTTAATTTTAAAATTCATGCACAACATAAATAATGCAATAACATTCTCGAATAAAAAATATACACCAAATGACTTTACGTGATGAGTATAAATGATTGGAGCAATCCAAAGGCCAAATGTTCTTATCAAAAAATGCAAAACAAAAATAAAAACTAAAAAAAAAGTAATAATACCTTCCTAAAGTTGGTACATATAAGTTTATAATACTAAGCTTGAAAAAAAGAAATGTAAGTCTAGACATGTTAAAGGTATTTGTGAAAATATTTGATAGATGCATTATTTATTTGAATTAAAGTTGTAATGATAGTTGCATCTTAATTTTTTCTATGAGAAAAAAAAATTTACTTTTATGTGTTTTGTTTGCTAGTGAAATATTAAATTATATGCTATATGTCTTATTGTCTGATTTTCACAGTAAAAGATATTGAAAAAAAGAGTGCATACTTAATCTATTCGAGTTGATGTTTTATCCAAAATATTTCACAAAAAATTATCATAATTATTCTGAACTTTAACGCTGCACTAGATCTCTCAATAATTATCTCTCTTATTTTTTTTAGGACACGAGATTTTTTTTAATACAAGTATAAAAACTTATTGCGAATCTTATCTTAGTCATGTGAGTGTCAATCTCAGAATTTTAGTATTTGACTAATTGCAAGTATTAATAATTCATGAAAAAAAGCCCTGGATATTTTCACTTATCTTAGTATGTTAAAAGCTATGTCACGATGACTCTCTCAGGGAAAATTTATGAAATGATCAACTATATTGATTGCATATATTATATTAAATTAAGTGATAATTTAATTATTTAATTTTTTAATGCTTTTCCTATAAGTAATTAGATTAATTAGAGAGATCATATTAAAAATGAAGTAAATATTTAGATCAATTAGAGTATATAATGAAACACAACCTAAAAGTTAACTTCTACAAGTACTTATATTCTTTGTGATAATATGATTTCACTTGTAGAATAAATTATCCTTATGTCAAGAAAGTTTATGAACATTTTGAGGTCATTTGTTTAAAATTGTCTAAATGTACTTCTTGAGTCTGATGATACCTAACTTGTATTCTTATATAATCAGAATATTATTTAATTAAATAATTAACAATATTATTTTGTGATTTGGATTTTTTTAGAAAATTAAAAAAACTTGTGTAACTCAAATGAGGTTATTACTTGTGATAAATTTGTAGACTAAATAGGTGCCCTTTACATATACAAGTCCTTTTTAATGTCAAAATGAATAAATATATTCTTCATTTCTAGTTGATATATTTTCTAATTATGAGATAGTATAAGAAAAATAATAATATTTATTGAAGCTATCTTGTTCATAAGAGAGTAATGAGGTGTCAAAATAGGTAAGTGGCCCATGGCACGACATGGAATGACCTGAAAAAGCTAGCCTTGGCATGACTATCACAACATGACATGACTAGATAAACCTTTAGAATAGTGCTAGGCCGTGTTGGGTCAACCCATGGCTTGATTCCAGTTGTGTTGGGCTAGGGTTTCTGGTTATCATGTTGCAAAAAATGCAACACGACATGGAATGACATGTCGATCAACCCATGTTGGCTAATTTTGGCCCGGCTAGCCAACTCAGGTTAGCTTGGACCTTGCACTTAGTTTTGCTTGAACCTCACTCATGCTACCTTGGAAAGAATTAGACTTCCCTCAACATGACTCAAGCTAACCCGGAACAAATCCATGCCAATCTAGGCTAGCTTGGGTTTGAGTCATGTTTCATGGTGGATTAGGACCTAAATGACCTAGATTACCATGATTCGGTATGACCTAGACAGCCAATAGGCCAACGAGCCTTGTTGGGCTGCCATTTTTTGGTACCATGCTGTATGGTGCATTTTGTGTTACAAACCATGTCATGCCAGACACGACATTGTGGGCATCATGAGCTTCAAAAAATTAGTCCGTTTGACATCTTTAGAGAATAAGTGTTCTAATATTTCCTACTAAATGCTTAAGTCTCTTTTCTTATTATGAGTATTGTCTTAATGTAATTTATTTTTTTATTTGGACATACCTTCACATTTAATACATACTCGTAATTAATAATAGACTTTCTTGAGAATCATAGTATCGAAGCTACCCAAGGTCATTCATTTAAAATTAAATTTAGTTTGTATTGTTGGGATAGAAGTATCAATTGGCATGAGCAAGCTCGCTACATAACTTGGTTCAGTTGTGCCTGGCCTAGAGGTATCAAATGGGCTGGGCCGACCTATTTTAGGTAGCCCAACCTGGCACCATGTCGTGCCTGGCACGACACGGTATAGTAACCATGCCTTGTCTGGCCCAACACGATTTCTTCAGACTACAATGTCTTGCCTGCCAGTTTTTAATTTTTAATAAATTTAATTTTCCTCAGATTAGTATTTAGTTTATGTTTATTATGTTTTTAATACTTTACAAGTTTTTTTTATTATTTTTAGTAATTTGTTAATGTTAATTGTAACTATAAATAAATAATTAAATTTAAAATATTTATTTTATTAAATTTAATAAAATATTAAGTTTATTTATTATAATAAAGATAAAGATCATAAATTTTAAAACTAAATGTATATCAGTATAAGTACATGAATTAATAAAATATTAAAACTTAAATATGAATAAAAATTTAAAACTAATTCAAAATAAAAATTTATAAAAAATTAATATTCAAGTTTCAATCATCAAATGCATTAATCTACAAAGACAAAAACTCAATGCTCAAAGTAATATCTCAAATAAAGATCAAATTAGAAGTGTCAACTGGGCTGGCCCGGTCTGGCACGAGGCATTGCACGATTTTGTCGTTCCTGGGCTAGCCTGACATGGGAATTTCTCGTGCTCGAGCACGTGCCGTGCCTTACCACGGCACCAATCATGCCGTGCCGTGCAGAGGCCAATTGTGCTTCGTGTCGTGCCTGACCCGGCGCGGTTTCGTGGCCTGTGGCATGGCTCGCCGGCACGAGACATCGAGGCCTACCGCACCCCAACACTAGCACCATACGAATTGGGAAAATGCGGGGGCACGAGTCCGAATCTACTCCAACCCAACTCGCGGGCCCGATTCCGCCCGACCCAAATCTCCCCTTAAATGGTTAAAAAAAAATTTTAATATCAATCGTTGGATTTCGCCTCAAATGGCTAGGGGGAAGAATCCGATGACCCTTATGAGTCTGTCCCCTAAAAATAAATAAAAAATTAAAAAAAACATAAAATTTACTTTTAAAAAAAGTTTATCTTTAATCTATAAAAACCCTCTCACCTCTTAATATATTTTATATTTTTCATACGTATTTATTCTCACACTCTCAGAATTTTCTCAAAGTTCTTATTCTTCTTTCTTTCGGGACTCGGGATTTTTTTATTCGGCTCGATTTTTTGGTATTCCCAACTCGGGTTTGGAATTTCAAACTAGACTGTGGTGTACCGTGCACGTGATTTACCTCAATGCTTTACGGGTATTTTAATTTTTATTTAGTATTGAACTATAACTTTTAACTTAAAAATTATTATTTAAAAAAATTAAGTTTTTTTGTTTACTCTCTCTCTAGTCTCTCTTTCTAATTTGAATATTTAAAATTTATCATCTAGTCTCTATCTCTTATTTAACAAAAATTTAAAAAAATGACTAATACTAACGAAACATATTTAAATTTAGAAAATAAAAATCTTACAGAGGTCTGAGGCTGCTGAAATTTTGGTTTCTCCAGTCGTCTCAACTCAAACATCTAAAAAAAAATTAGGAGGATTTCTGTAGTTTGGACTTATTTTAATATAATAAATCAAAAAAATATTAGGGGTGAGGAAGAATAAATGACACAGTGTAAATATTATATGAGAAATTTAACTTGTAAGATTTTGTTTGGGACTAAGTACCTTAAGAGGCATGCCGAATTATGCACCAAAAAACATGGTGCATTAGATCCTAGGCCAATCTAACTTAGCATTGCATTTTTTGAGACTGGATCGAGTTTAGTATCAAAGTTTACTCCCTTCATATATCACAGCGAGTTGGATAGGAAAGACATGATCAAACTTATTACATTGATGAGTCTTCCGATCATATTTTAGGAATATCCAAGTGTATTGTTCATCATGTAGATATTTTTTCAGTCTATTTATCGTAGGGTTCCTAGGTCAACATCTAGGAATGACATACTAAAATTTTATAAATTAGAAAAATAAAAAATAATTAATGAATTTATGGCATATAGTGGAGTGATGTCCGTGACGTCTGATATCTGGATAAGTAATGATGAATCATTTTATGCATGTCTCACCGGTCACTATGTAGAATCTAAATAAATAATGAATAAAAAAAATTTTTGGATTCTCTGAGATTCTTTATCATCATGATGGTCCGATCATTTTTGAGTGTATGATGAAAGTTATTAGAGAATATAAAATTCAAAATAAAATTTTCAGTATCACATTCGATAACACATCTAATAATAGAGTTGTGATTAATATGTTTGTTAGGAATATTAGAAATGTACCATTAGGAGAGATTTTTCATGTCAGATACATTTGTCATGTGATTAACCTGATTGTATAAATGGGTATGAAGGTGTGTTCTTCCGCATTGGATAATATATATAATACACTAAAATATATTTGTACTTTTCGCCGACAATAGGAGTTTGATAGTCTTTGTTTATCTGTGAATCTTAAGAAAAAATTTTAATCAGATATGAGACACCATTGGAATTACTCGTACTTGATGTTGGAGTCATGTGTTGGATATGAATACGTGATATCTGACCATGTCAATAATAAGAGTAACAAACTTATTATTGATGATACTAACTGGGCTTCAGGAATTTCATTTATGAAATTCCTGAAAATTTTTTATGACACGACGAATATGTGTTCGTTGGTTTATACTTCCATGATTTGTATTGTACTCAGGTCCATATGCAATATTAGTAATATGTTTAGGAAGTATTAGGTTGGCTCGATAGTTAGCCATATGGTTGCAGAGATAGAAACCAAATACTTAAAATATTAGCCAATTGTTTCATTTTTTTATTATCTCGCTGTATGCATGGACCCTAGGGTTAATATGGATGGGGTAGATAATACCTTGACTTATATTTCTTCGTGCATGAACTTGGAAGACCCACATAAAGGGTTTATTCATGAGAAGTCGACTGCTATGTTCACATACTACGATACTAGGTATGGTGATAGTAGTAGTGAGACTGTGATTATGGACATGGATATCTTCGGAGATTATGATTTTTCCATTCAGTTAGTGAGAGGAAAACTATGGGGTGTACAGTCATATAGGAGATCATGGATTTTTTGGTACTTAGATATCGATTATTGCTCAATCCTATCACATTCTGATATTAAGAATTTTGATATATTACAGTGGTGAAAATCATATGAGTCTACTTTTTTCGTGTTATCTAGGATGACACGGGATCTACTGACTCCTCCGGTGTCGAGCGTAATATCAGAGTCTATTTTTTCTATTGCAGTGAACGTGATTTTGGATAGGAGATCAAGATTATGTCCAAATATTATTGAGGCTTTGGCTTGTTTGAAGGATTGAGAGGATTCGAGGCTTAGCATCCATGATCGTGCTGGAGCTGGGACAGAGACTGCATCCACTGTGAAAGTGGAGGAGTTGATTGCTGATGATGATGATCCATATGATAGTTATTTTGATATTGCGGTTGATGATAATCATGATATGCTGATTGATGATTGACGTGGTTGCTGGTTGCCCTTGCCTGTTGCCAGACGCTAGTTGCCAATGTCATGCCACGCCACATGTCATTACTATTTGATTTTGATTTTGATTTTTGATGCATCACTGTCACGGACACAGTTGATGATTTGCGTTATTCTTGATTCTGATTTTTGATTTCGATGTTTTGTTTATATTAATTGCTTGTTTTTTTATTTACGTTACGTTGTATTTGTTTTGGTTCGGTATCTATTGGTCGATTGGACATTTGAGTTGCTTTTGTTTTTGTGACTTTGTAATTTTTTTTAACGAATTTTTTTGTTTAATTTATTTTTGTATTTAAATTTTTCATTAAAAACTCTATAATTTAATTCTAATAAATTATAATCTAAATTTATTAAAAAATAATAAAAAAAATTTAAAATTTATTAGTATTGTATATTTAATAATTTTCAAATTACAAATTTTAAAATATAAAATATTATCTATCTATAATATAATATATATTTTATAAATAGTTTAATATAAAAATTTAAATTTTTAAAAATAAAAAAATTTTTAATTTTTTTAACCAAGTTCGTACGGGCCTGTTTTAGCCCGTGCGGGCATGACCCGGCACGGTACATTTACCGCCGGGCCGGTGGGCCGTGTCGGGCTGTTTTAGTCTAACAAAATTATGCATATCTTTTTTTCTTTTGATATAGACTCTAAGTTTTGACTGATCAAGTCTCTTGGTTTTCTATTTAATAAGTTTGTACTGGTGAAGACTCATGGATTATTGTATTATTTATGTGTGAATAAGACCTCCATACTTGGGAAATTTAATATTCTTTAGACTCAACATGATCTGAGTTTATTGATAGATATAATAATTTTATAAGAGTAATATTATAATGAGTATTAACATGCTTAGATATAGTCGGTGAGTGATTCTCTCTACTAATTGATGATCTGTGCATAACTAAAAGTAAATGATGAAGGATAATGAATTCGGGTGCAACTTCTAGATTGATATTCTTCTTAGACTTATTACAAATGAGTAATGGTAAAAAAAGTAATATTCATAATCACTAAAATCATAATAGTTTCTGTTGAAAAATATTTGTACTCTTATTAGGTACTAGGGTAGTATCCAATGATAATACATTTAAACTTCTAATTACCAACTAATTTTATTCTAGAGAATAATTGAGGACAAAAATGCATCCAAAGAATCTAGGAGGCAACTTATATAGTCTCTCCCTAGGATGTAAAATCGAAAATGGTATTTTGAGAAAAGTCAAAAAGATATCTAATTGTTGAGATAAACTAGGGTTAAAACAACATATCCTTAAAAATATTTCAAAATTTTTTTAGTAGGAATGTTTGAGCTCTTTTAATTAAATATTTATTTCTTTCAATAATTATATATTGTTGGCGTATTATAGCGTAATAAATATGATATATAATTTCATGATTCATAAAATACATGTTAAATTGGTATAATATATATTTTAATATATTATTATTATTTAATTTTTTTAATTTTTTTATTGAATTAAGTTTTTATTATTTTATAAAAAATTAAAAAATCTATTATCTATCATGAAAGAGATATATCCATATATATCTCGATTAATTATTAACAATCATAATTAAATATCTAAATTTTTTTATAGTTATTATTATACTTGATTTTCATATGCTTAAATGTATCAGATTAAATGAGTTATTACTTAAACTAGACTGATATGTAAGATTGAAAGTTTTAATAAGTTTTTCTAACTAATATATTTCATACTTATACAGTCAAAATACTTCTATGACTTGAGTAGAGTATTCTCAACTTGATAATTGATATTGACCTAACATACAATCTAGCCACTCAATTAGAAACTTACAGAGATAAATATTAAGAGAGACATTTAAAATAAAATCTTTCTCATAACTTTGGATTTTGTGGATAAATATTAGTAAAAGTAAAGATAAAATCAAAGTTATTGTGTAGAAAGAGTATAATATGGTATGAAAAAATAATAATAATTAAAATTAAATAGGATAATATTCAATGGTTTTAGAATATTTTTATTATTTATAATAATATTTTTAAAATAAGAAAAACATATAGAAAACATAATATAATTATCAATGATATGTTCAATGGGTTTTGAATATTTTTATTATTTATAATAATATTTTTAAAATAAGAAAAACATATAGAAAACATAATATAATTATCAATGATATGAATAATTAATTCTGTGTGGATAATTTAAGTGTAAAATATATTATTACAAGTAAAATAATATGTGATAACTGGAAAAAGAAAATAATTTACTGTTATTTTAAAGAGTCCTGAATGCTCCTCTTTATTAAGTGTCATGGTAAATGAATTATATGAGTATTTCTAGATGCTTTCGGTAGTTAGTTTGTCTCATTTTTGCATAAAGTCATTGTTATTCTCTCTGAAAATAATATTCAACACCTATTTTTAGTTTGACACGTCATATTGCAATGAGTACATTGTATTAGATGTGTCAAATGGGTTGGGCAGTTTGGGACATGACAATGAAAATCGACTCGTGGCATGACTTGATCCTAATCATGCTTGTAATATGCATTGGCCAACCTGTTGTAGGGCTTGAGATAGGCTGAGATAGTTTTCTGATCTCAATGTCACAAGAGCTGCAACACAGAATGACTTGACATGCTGGTTTCTACATGGAAAGCTAACCAAGGCTAGCCTGGACCTCATCTAAGCTAACTCGGAATGAACCAGGCTAGCTTGGAACTAACCCAAGCAAGCTTGGGTTAGAGTAGTGCCTTGTGCATGGTTGTGGTGGGTTTAGCTTTAGTATGACTTGACTCAGCCTGGCCTGACCTAGCATGACCCATGCAGCTGGTGGGCAAACTTGCCTTGCTGGGCTGCCCTTTTCTGGGGCCATGCCAGCTTTGCCTAAAAGGCTACTGGGCATTAATAAATTTGGTCATGCTGACCTGACCTGATCCATATGACCCTTCTATCCTGAACTAAGACTCTCATTCATTAATCAATGTTGTGAATATGATAATCCATATTTCTGTCTGTAAAAAATAAAACTATATGAAATCATAATTTCTGCCAAATCAAAGTATATTTTAATCCCTCTTCATTTTTTTATTTAATCTATTAAAATGAAAAAGAAAATAAAGTTAGGATTTTTGCCTCATGCCACTTTGTGCACAATTGTGCCCACCATTGTGCTTACCACTGTTTACTCTACTACATGAACCACTGCACACACCACTAGGTACACACCGCCTGAACTACCTCACATTTTTTGTGCATGCATAATTGGTGTGCAACTCTTGCAAAACATTTTTAAGCACCAATTGCACGACAATAAAAATAAAGGGGGTGATATTTTAGGATTTACAAATCTAGTTTTGATATCATATTAAAATTCAATCACAAAATGAATAATACAATAACATTTTCTAATAAAAAAATCATATCAAATTCTCTTATATAATGAGCAAAAATATTACAGATAACCTACATGTTGGGTGCTCTTATCAAAAATTTTTAAAAAAAGTAAAAATTTTTAATTGTTAAACTGATATTTATTTCTATTGAGACTTGTATCTTGATTTTATTTTTCTTAACTTTCATATAGAGTATTGAGTATAGAGGTGTCAAATAGCCATGCTTTGTCGGCAAGATCCGAATTATGGTGACCTAATCTAGTCGTTGTGCTATGCCAGACACGATATGAAATGAGCGCCCATTCCGTGGCGGCATGGCCACATTGCAGGTTAGCCTGGCATGTCATGACGGCATACCATTCTGAACTGGGATGTGCCGATTCAGACTGGGCTGTCTTAGGTCAGGCTGGCACAGGCATGCCACTGGCCAGGAGGCACAGACCAGGGCCCAGTGGTAGTGGGCTGTGCTGTGGGCAGTAGCACTTGGCAGTGGCCAAAGGCACAAGGCTATAAGGCACTTGACTTGGCAATGCAGGACTGTAGGTGCAGTGTAGCTGCAGACAGCATTACATGTCTGCACCTTCAGTGGGCAGTGGGCAGTGGTTGGTTGTGGGCATGTGGTCCGTGGGCTGTGGTTGGTTATGGCACGTGTCGGCATTGATTTCAATTTTTAAGTTTAGAAACTAAATTTGTAATTAAATTTCAAAAATCAAAATTTAACTATATTGTAGTACAATGTAATGTAAAATTAATAAAATTTATGACATTGAAGATCATAATTCAATGAAAAATATTCATTTGTTTTATTTTTCAACATTGTGATATTGTATGATAAATAATAATAAAATATAAATTTAAAAACATAAAAAATAAAAAAAATGAGTACATCAGCAAATTAAACACACATATCACATTTTATCTCAGTTTGTTTAGTGATTAAATTGACTTTAGTTTAATATTTATGATCAATTTGTGTTATTATTTGATTTTGATTATCATGTTTGCTTTTGATGCTAGTGCTAGCCTTAATATTCTTATGTCATCGTATAAGTTATTATTTATTAGTAATTTTTTTACTTTATTTTTCAATTTTTTCAGACTTTTAAGTATAAAGCTGTTTATATAATATTTAGTCTTAGTTTGAATGTCTTATTTAAAATAATTTTATAATCATAGAAAAAACAGATTTTAATATTATGCTAAATATCATATAGTCAGTAGATCAAGTGATATCTTATATAAGATGGAATATATATAATTTTCATCAACTCAAAATATAAAAATTATAAATGCTATCATGTGATAAAATAAATAGAAATTAATATTTAAGTACTTAGATAACTAATTTTTATTTAGCGGATCATCCCTTTATTGGTTCCTTGCTAATTGAATAAAAAAGATATTACTTTTTAATATGATTTTTATGTTCTTACTTAGAGTCTTACTATAATTACTATACTTAGTATCATAATATCTAAATATGTAAACTATTAATTTCTTCTATTTGATTCATACATTTGGATATATATCTTAATATATTTTTTATTTATTTCACCTTAATCATATGATCAATATAAATAACTAAATAATAAAAAGATAAAATAAAAAATTAATATTTTAAATATTTAGTTTTCATCTCATCGATTATGATGCTAAAATTAAGATATCATTTATACAAATTAAACATACTATAATTGTGGTATATACATCTAAGTGCAATGTAAATGATGAGAATGTATACACATGAATACATGTTTGTTGTGTTTTAAAAAATCTTTAGAAATTTTAAAATAAAATTTTTATCTCATAGTCTAAATTATCAATAGTACGTTCATTATATTTATTAATGATATAGGCAGATATTATATTTTGATAGTTAATATATGATTTTAATATCATATATATATAATTTCAATGGTATTTTATATTTATTTGAAATTTTTTAAGCTTCATTGATAAATATATTGTTGATTTCCTTGAATTAAATAGGGCGGACTCTCGTTGTGGACCTACCTGAATTGTAACCTGACTTGATTGTTATGGTAACTCTAATATATAGTTCGAGTGGTTCCATTATGCTAAAAAGAGTTAGAGTTTTTTGTTCTTTGTTTTATCATCTATCATCGTCCCACTGTAAAACCTCTTCCTTGCTCTCTCTCTTTGCTGTGAATGTAACTGAATTGACCCAAACCTAGAAATCTCTTGCATTGTTTCTGATTTCTTCTTCTTTGCAATATTATTTCTGATATCTTCTTCTTAAAACCATTGTTTCTGATTTTTTCTGTTTCGTACCATTATTTCACAATCCTAAATAGAATGATTGTTTTGTTTAACAATATATAGAGTATAAAACTCATGTTGTTTACTAGGTATCATAAGGTATTTTTGTGAATCTTTTATGTTTTTTAATATGAGAGAAATAATTTTTTTTCTGCTTATATTATTAGGTTAATTATGTAACACATACATATAACGTAAAATATATTAACAAAAAATTCATCCCTAATAATTAACAAACATATTAATGATGATATCATGACTTACTAATGGAGCAAGTCATATATTTGACATGTTTGATTTTTTACAATTAGTTGTGCCATGCCTATGTTCTTGCTATGCGTGTCCTGTTTGGCACGACATGAGACACGTTGGGTGTTCGCCAATCATGGCATGAGCCGTGCCACTGGCTAGTATGAGCATGGTCCAGGCATGGTGCTGCATTGTATTGTGCTGGGCTTGTCACTGCTAATTCAGGCCGTTCTATGCCCGAGTCATGTGGCCCACTTGACATCTATAGTTGATCCCTCTTATCTATCATTTACTTTTATATGCAATGCTACTTCTCATTTGTACGGATGTAATTTGATATATTTATTCATTTTTTTTTTTGTTATGTTTTTAAATGATATCAAAATTAGTAGAGGATAACAATGACCCACTACCATCATGTCAAAATTGATTGGCTATTGATCTCCTTTATTGCATGATGTCAAATTTCTTTCTTTCTTTTTTTCTTTCTCTCTCTCTATATATATATCTTTTATCGCTAGTAATAATCTTTTTGAAAGAAATGAATGTGTTTGTGAAGTTTAAGGCTAGCAAATATTGATAATATTTCAAATAATGTTATAATAATAAATATATTTGGTTGAATAATTAAAATTTATTTTATGAGTGAGATTTTTTATGTTTAGTTTATGTGTCACATAATTAACCAAATAGTGCAAACATGAATAAAAATAATTTATTTTGTATTAAGTCATATGTGAAATATACTAAAATATATTAATACACCTTATTGACTATAAGAATTTAAAGTGCAATGTAAGGTAGTAGGCCTAAAAAAAATTTTAAATAAATATTAGATACTGTTGAAATTATGTATATCTAATATAAAATTCATGTGTTGATTATCAATATATGATGTTCGATTATGTTAATAATAAAACTCCTGAAATAATTATTGATAAATTAGATTGAGAGATTTTTAAAATATATACAGATATTTTATAATATGATGAATTAGTATTTATCTGTGTATATTTTTACCACATGCATTGTGTTAAATACATATGTAATATGAATAGTAAATTTTAACGAGTAGAATTAGATATTTGTTATTCATATGCAATAAATATAGAGAATACACAAATTTTAGTCTATTGACTATTGAGATGGAAAGAAATTTTTTATAATATTGATTATTTATTTTATTTTTTTATTGTTAGACTATCTATATGAATTATATAGTTAAGGTAGAAGAGGTAGAATATATTATAAAATATATATCGACTTACATGAATCAATCACATGAACTAGAAAGTAGAATTTATATACAATTAGATAATTTATTTAAGTATTATGATAATATGTATTGTAATTTTAATGACCCTCTGAATATAAAGATCGATATCATATTCGAAGATGATAATTTTTTGATTCGGTTAGTTAGAGACATACGATGAGGATGTTCATTGATAATGAGTGAACTATTATGATATTTAGATACTGATTATTTTATTATCTAATTGAAAAGTGATAAAAAAATTAGATATTTTGAGTTGGAAAAAATTATACGAATTTATATTTTTCGTGCTATTAAAAATGATACGGGATCAATTGATTCATTTGATGTATAATATAAAATTACAGCCTATTTTTTCTATGGTTATGAAAGTGATTTTAGATAGGAAGAGTACACTTTGATTATATATTGTTAAAGCAATGTCCTGCACTCCTACTTAAAAGATTAGTAAAATTCAATAAAATTTCTTGAAGATAAAATGAAAAAGTTATAAGTAGATGATAACATACATAAAAACGAGGATACGAAGATAATGAGCTATGACAATCTAACCATATAGAGTAATATTAGATTGGGCAATTGATGTACTTGTAATATAATTCAAAGTTTTTTTTTTATTTTATATACAGTTTTAGAATCAGTATCCAAACATTTGTGCTATGTAATTCTTTTTATTAGTTTTCATACTTACAATGTTGAGTATAAGTGTCAAATGGGCGGGTCGTGCCTTGTTAGACTCGACATGATATATTTTTGTGCTGTGCTTGGCATGACATGAGAATCAGTTGATCGGCACAGCGCGACACTATGACACAATCGTGTGCAAGCCTATACTGGATTGTGTTGGATCATCCATGTCGGAACCTGTTGTGTGAAAACGTAATGGATGGCTGACTTATTTGGCTGACCAATTGCATTTGATCACATAAGCAAGATTCGGCTTAAGTGGTTAGATTTTATTTTATATTTTAAAAAAATAACCATTCATGTCGGGCAGTCACTCGACAGGACTTAACCTGTGACTTATAGCCGGTCCCGTTTCCTCGTACCGGTGGACCGTGCTATCGGGCCAGACACACGGGTCCTGTCTAGCATGACACGAGACATGGATTGCATTGACCCACCATGGCACGAACCATGCCTTTGGGCTGCACTGTCTAGGACCAAGCATGGTTTCAGACCATGCCAGGCACGGCTGAACTGTGCCGCGCAACAGGTCGTGCCTAGCTGTTCTACCAGATTGACACCTCTAGTGTTCAGTATAGTTTATATTTAATTTTAACACACACACACACACACACACACACATATATAATATCATTACTATACTAATATATATAAAGTAAAAGAATTGCCAGTCGGCAGTGGCCAGTGGACTCAGGCAGTTGCACTGGCAGTGCAGGACTGCAGATGTGCTGGTGACTGGCTAACTGGTGCAACACTGCAGCTGCTTCCTGGGCCTACTGCCTGTACTGCATCCTGACCCAGCTGGCCATTACCTGCTGGTTCCTGGCTTTTGAGGGTGGGGCCAGGCACTAAATCGTGCCTGGCCTGGCTGTGCCAGTTTTAACCAGCATTAGTACTATCCAGAATGCCCTGGCACGACCCTGTACATCCGAATACCTGAGTAGGGCCACTCGGCCTGGCCGGCCTAACTCAATCTCGTTCTGGCACAGCATGACCTGAATTGAAAAAGCATGTTGTGTCTGGCATAGCACAATTGCCTGGACAAGACACCAAAATGTTGGCCTTGCCATTCCGGTCTAGCTTACTTGACACTTCTAATGATACCTAAATATTTTAATGTCATTGGAAGGGATGAAACGCGACAATCACTTTATCTATCATTTTATAAGATTTATAGATGATTTGTGTTGGAGATGAAATTGTGATAATGCTTGCTTCTTTAATTATATATTGAAATTTAAAATTCAATCAATTAGGATTCATGTAGCCAATTTAGTGAATTATAAAAGAGAGATGTCACATATGTATGATGTTATGAAATGAATAATCAGCTTGCATTAGTCATGGGTGAGCCTCTAGGAGTATAGATGTCAAATGGACTATGCTATGCTGGCATGGTTTGATTTTTGGTGGCCCAGTCATGTCACAGTGTCGTGTCGTGCTTGGCATGACCTGTCTCAATAATGGTCGGCCTGACATAGCAGACTGGCTTGAGGCTAGTCGTATTTGGGTTGGGTTGTGCCAACTCGGGTTGGTTCAAGTCCGGTTATTCCAGCCTAGGCTTAGCTTTAGCAAAGCTAGCCAGCTAGGACTTTGAATTGTAGATTAATTTTTTATTTTTTTTACAAATTTTATATTTTGAACAACTCCTTATGAGTTGTGACACTATATTATTTATTTATTTTATATAAATCATAAAAAATAAATTCATAAATATAAATGACAAAGTATAATAATTAATTAAAAATATTAAAAAAACATATTTATCCCATTATTCATCATTTAAAATAAAAATATATAAAATAAAATAGTCATAATTCACTATAACATAAAATAAAAATTATTAATTTCAATCATAATAAAGCAAACTTTATGTGTCAATCTCAATGCTAATTGATACGAACATGTAACTGATCATCATTGTGTAAGCGTCTGATGATATTATTAGCAGTGAGCTCAACCTTCTTAAAGTTGTAAGAGTCATCATTTACTAGCAACTCTTCTGTTATTCTTTTAGCATGATTTTGATTCTAGCTGCTTAACCTTGAATCCTCTCAATCATTCATCATATTAGTACTTTAATAACTAGTTGTAATCTTGATCTCCTATCCGAAATAATATTGACTACAAAAAAAAAATAGATTCTGATGATATGCTTGACATCAGAGAAGTTAGTAGATTTTTTGCTATCTTAGATACCACTGGATAGATTGACTCATATGATTTTCATTATTATAAAATATTAAGATTTTTATTATTATTATATGATAGAATTAAGTAGTGATTGGTATCTGAGTACATAGACATCTTGTTTTTATTTGATGCTCTACCTCATTTTTTTCCCTTGCAAATTGAATGGAGAAGTCGTCTTTAAAATAAGGTATTAATGTCAGTACTTGAAGTATGACTACAATTACTATCATATCTAGTATCGTAATATGTATATAATTCAGTTAACTTTTTGTGAATGGGTCCTTCAGGTTTGTATTCCTAGTTTATGCACCAGGATACCTATGTCAAAATATTCTTCATTAACCCAAAGATTCGTGCAAACTGTCAGACAATCAAAAGATAAAATGGTGGACCTATACTTTAAGTATTTAGTTTTCATCTCAAGAGTCATGTTATTAAATATCGGGTTATCTCCAAGCTTTCTAAATATGTCACTAATATTGTATATGTACCTCAGTGCAATGCAAGTGGTTGGAGTAAAAACTAACGAACATATATTTCTCGTATTATAAAAAATCTATAGGAATTTTATAAATAAAATTCATGTATCTTGTCTTTGTTATTAATAATAAATTTTTCATTCTTACTATTGAACTAATCGGACATCACGTGTTCATATCCAATATATGATTCCAATATCTGGTACGTGTATCTTACATCCATTTGAAATTTCTTATTATATAGATCCACAAACAAATAGAGACTGTTAAATTCTTGTTGTTTATAAGGTATTTGAAAATATTTTAGTGAGTTATATATTTTTTTATGAAGCGAGAGAAATATCTTTTATCCTCGTTTGTATTATCAGGTTAATAATATGACATATATATCTAATATAAAAAATTTCTTCTAATGATTTATTTCTAATGATAATAAGAAATATGTTAATGACTACTTCATTGTTAAATACTTTTATAAATATGATACTATATATTTTATTTTGAATATTATATTCTCTAAAAATTCTCATCATGCACTCATACATGGCTGGATTATCATGAGGATGAAGATTCTCGAAAAATTAAAATATCTTTTTATTTAGTATTTATTTAGAATTTATATAGTGAGTTGTAAGACATACATAAGATGCATTATCGTGACTAGTCTAGATTTTGAACGTTACGAACACCATACAACTACATTCCTTAAATTAATTAGTTTTATTTATTTTAAATTTATAATATTTTAATATGTCGTTTCTAGATTTGAACCTAAGAATCTTATAATATACAAGCTGTAATATATATTTGTATGATACTGACTAACTACTCTGAATCTTTTGAAAATTTAATCGAAAAACCTATCATGGTAATTAGTTTGGTTATCCATTTTTTCTCTAATTTGTTGTAATATATGTAGAGGGTCAACATAGAAGCTGAATTAAATCCAACCTCAGATCCAACCATTCAATTGAGTTTGTCTATGATCTAATGTATCATCTTATTTGGTGTAATGTACGACATATATTTTTAGGTGCCTAGTCCCATATGCACTTCTATAAATATATATTTTATTCTAATACTTTGAGATTTTGGTCTTGAATTTTTTCGTAGGGTTATCAATATTAAAATTATCTATGTTTATGTTAATATTAATCACATCATCATTAATTTTACTATTTGTCTATGTTTATGTTTATTAATTATATTCTAAATTTTAATGATTATTTAGGGTAGAAATTCGACAACAGTTAGATTTTATGCCCTAGCCGTTGGGAGTACATCCAACAGCTTGGATGTATCTTGTTTTTAATTTTTTTTTGGACCGTTGGGTACTTGGGACTTGGGTTAGCCATTACGTTGCCTTCGATTCTAGAAAGTTTGGGTGCCGTCCAATCTGACACTGACAGCACCCAAAACCAGGTTTGAGTTCCTGGGCACGGTAGCCGACGCCCGACCGTTCCTATGGACTATGCGTGGCCTTGCACGAGGCCCAATACCCTCAAACCTAGCATGGTATGAGCCATGTTTTGAGCCGGCACGACACAGGTCCAGCCACAGTTCTGGACCGTGCCGTGCTGGGTCAGGCACGGTTCAATCTGTCTGTGCTTGGGCTATACTCGGGCCATACGACCTACTTGTCACCTCTATCCAGGAGTATCACATGGCTTATACAGTCTTGAGAGATGAGTTTGACTATCTTAATTTGTATGTTGAATATGTATGGATATTAAATAATTAGAGGTGAGAGGTGTGGTGGAGGATGGAGAGCAATTGATCATGTTTGCTGGCATAAGTGGAGGATAAGTTGATTCTCGTGGATGAGGTGGTGGTCATGGTCATGGTCATGGCTATGACACATGTAGGTGCTACAATTGTGGTAGGTTGTGACTCCTGAGGTGGCAGTACCAGAGCTTGTATCATAAAGGGATGGACCCCATCATGGGGAATGTAACAACCAAGTCTAAAAAGCAGGAAATTCTGAGATATGCCCCTATCCATGGAGAAAATGCAATTTAGATGTTCAATGCAGACTATTAAAGATTTACTTAGATGTTGGTTTTTAGAGCCATTTTAGACATATATATTTGCAAGTAGTTAATTTGTTTTTCTTCCCCGTCTAGTCTATGTATGATGGGCCCAGGAACATCCTCCTTTGGAAGTTATGACCAGATTCTCAAGTATACTACATTCCTTTATTGAGACACTAGGGTACAGGTTACTTACTAAGTTTTGCTAGTGAGGTTGATCTTGCAGTTTGAAATATGGTTCTGCTAGAATAGGGTCATTCATAGTTTTGGATCACATTCTATGTACTCTTAATAGTCTGTTCATATAATTATATGTAAATAAGTTGGTCAATGATCTTCATTGTATTGTGACATTATTTTTATATGGTTGTATATTTTAGGATTCCTTAATGAGGACTATCAGTGGAGGAAGGTTTGTTGGTGGACTGTATGTGCTCGAAGAGATCATTGTGTTGTATTGCTGTTTTATCACCATTGTTAGAGGCTCACTGCCTGTTAGAACATAGTTTGCATCTTGTCAAAGTTGTGTTTGATCTTGTACTTTTTTCTGATTTTTATTATTTATCATGTGAGTTGGCTAAAATAATCATTGTTCCTATGTTGTCATCTTGTCAAAGTTGTGTTTGATCTTGTACTTTTTTCTGATTTTTATTATTTATCATGTGCGTTGGCTAAAATAATCATTGTTCCCATGTTGTAAATGATAATAATAAGAAATGAAAATTTGTTCCATTTTCAGTAATACATTCTGATGTGTGGAGCCTTGCTATGCATTGCCATTTTTGATTACTTTTATTTTCAATAGTACATTCTTTTGTTTATAAATTTAGAAGAATTTCAAATTTCAGTTCAAACATTCTGAAGTGATTGCAAAGGGGAGTATGTTTCATCACTATTAAATTTTAGATTACATAATATAAAATACAAAATAATTACTCAATATAAAAAAAACATAAATGCCACCCTTAATAACAATTGGAAATGATTGGGGTAGTTGACATTAGAGTACTTTCATAAAAAACATATACTAAGAAAACAAGAAAAAAAAAATTGTAAAAAACAACTCTTTCAAGCTGGGTTTGGGTAAATATTTAAAACACCAAACTTGAAGCAGAGAAAGATAAGCTAAGGCATCCCTAGACCTTTCGTGAGGATAACTGCTAGTTTCTTTGTTATATAAATATATACTCTTGTTTACTCATAAAATATTGGATTTGAGACTATATGTCTCGTTGCATTTTGTCATAATAAAGAATAGAGTGAAACAAAAGAGAATACATATTCTCCTTGAATAGGTGCCATGTTTATAGTATTCTAGTAGTAATTATTTTTTTCGTTTTGAATATTGTTTTTGCATTGCATATCAAAATTATTATTTGCCTAGAGTTGTCAAATGAGATGTGTCATGTTAGCACAACTCATTTTTTCTTGGCACAATCATGTCATTGTGATGTGTTGTGCACGATACGGTTAAAATCTTGTGTAGTGTAAGGCATGATATGGTGCACATTCCACCAGCCTAGCATGACACGGTGGGCATGGTAAAGTGCACAATCTTGCCTTTAGTTGTCGAATGGAAGAAAATTGGGCACGTGACTGATTTTTTGTAAATGGACAGTCTTGCGATGAGACACTCAAATTTTAAAAAAAATTAAATAAAACTGCCCAGGAAAACTGCCCAATGGGATCCCCGTCGGATGGTCACCCAGGCTAGTTTAACATGCCTTCGGGCCAGACACACGTGTCTTGCTTAGCCCGACACAAGACACAGTTGAACTGGGTCATGTCTGACCTACTCGGCCCATTTGATATCTTTATATCTGCCACTTATTTTTTTTTAAAAAAAGATCATCGCCAAGAAATGCACAGAACTCTATCATAGATTTACTCGTGATATATATAAATGGTCAACTTAAGTTTGCGAAATTTCATTCTGGTTGTGACCTCCATCTTCATGATTGCTCGCCGTAGGTAAGGACAAGAAGTAATCTTTTTATGTGCTGTTATTATTGTTGTCATTTTTGTGGTGCTAGTTTTTCAACTTGTGGCCTGCTCATATTGGATTATTTTTAATATAATGGTGCTTAATTTTATTCTTGCTAGAACTTATTTGCTGGCTGCTAGCTTGTGCACTTGTAATTTGTTTGCATATGTTATATTTCTTGACAAGTGGAATTTAGACATGTTGAAGAAGGCAGTCTGAGAGGGGTTTTGTCCTTGACATGGAATGTGATATTTTTCTTTATTGTTGTACTATCGGTATTATTTGATTTTTTGATCATGAGATTGGTTGACTTAAGGTGTGCACGTTGCTGTTGTCCCAACGGATAGGATGTGACAAGATGTCACGTGAATTGTCCTTATTGATTGCTTGTGAGTTCTATTGTTCTCTTTCGTCCCATTTGATATGAAGTTATTTTTGGGTGTAAAGCAATGCTTATTATTTTTTCTATCAAAGATTCGTTTCGTATAGTCTTGTTTGATTTTATGGTATGAAAGGTTGACTTGTAATTTCATAACGGAGAATAATGTTGGAATATATGGAATATTAAATTTGAGCGATTTTAAAATGAATGATGAAAGCGTGTTTAATGAAAATTGAAGATAGTTGGCATGCTGTCTTAATGATATTCTGATTTTTGGGTTAAAATATCAAATTATGATTTGTGTTTTATATTCTTTTGGAAGTAATTTTTTGTAGTTTTGCTAAAATATGATTCTTTATTATTTTTATAAATATAATTTTGTTGTTCCTCCGCACACCAATTGAAAGTTTCATGAGCTGGTTTATTGATTTTTTATATGGTATTTAGTAAATGGTGATGTTGAAAAAAATCATTGTTCTTCTTAAAAGGTCAGTTTTAACCTATTGGGCATCACTTTGAAATTTGAAGAGTTTTGTCCTTGTCATTTTTATTTTATATGATAGTTTTTCTCTTCGATCACATGCATGTTCAGTTCTCCCAGCTTAGAAAATTCTTGATAACCTATATATGGGGAGTGTGAGAGTTTGCAAATTTTCATGCTCGTTGCGACCCCCATCTTTATGATTTCTCGCCATAGGCATGAACAAGAAGTAATTTTTTATGTGTTATCATTATTATTGTCATTATTTGTAGTGCTAGTTTTTCATCGTGAGGTCTATTCATGTTGGATATTTATGAATATAATGGTGCTTTATTTTCTTCTTGTCAGAATTTGTTTGTTGTCTGCTGGCTTGTGCACGTGCATTTGTTTGCACATGTCATTATCCTTGATAAGTAGAATTTAGACATGCTGAAGAAAGTGGGCCGACATGATTCTTGTCCTTGACATGGAATATGATTATTTCCTTTGTTGTTGGACTCTTAGTATTATTTGATTGGTTGATCATGAGGTTGGTTGACTTAAATTGTGCACGTTGCTGTTGCCCCGGTGGATAGGATGTGAATTATCTTTGTTGATTGTTTGTGAGTATCATTGTTCTCTTTCATCCCATTTGATAAGATCTAATTTTTGTGTGTCAAGTAATGTTTATTTTTTTTTTGTCAAAGACTCGTTTCGTATAGTCTTGTTTGATTTTATAGTGTGGAAGGTTGGCTTGTAATTACATAACAGTGAATCATGCTGGAATATATAAAATATCAAATTTGAGCTAATTTGAAATGAATGATGAAAGTGTATTTGATGGAAATTGAGGATAGTTGGCGTGTTGTCTTAATGATATTTTGATTTTAGGGTTGAAATATCAAATTATAGTTTGTGTTTTATATTCTTTTGGGAGTAATTTTTCGTGATTTTGCTAAAATATGGTTCTTTACTATTTTAATAACTATAGTTTTGTTATTCCTCCGCATATCAACGCAAAGTTTCACGAGTTGGTTTATTGATTTTTTACATGGTATTCAGTTAATGGTAATGTTGAAAATCATCATAGTTTTTCTTAGCATCTTATTTTTAACATCTTGGGCATTATCTTGAAATTTGAAGAATTTTGGTCTTGTCATTTTTATTTTATAACAAATTTTTTTTCTTTGACCACATGCATATTTGGTCTTCCCAACTTGAAAAAGTCCCGATAACCTAAATATGGGGTGCGTGAGAGTTCGTGTATCCTCATCCTCGTTGTGACTCCAATTTTCATGATTGCTTAGCATATACAAGAATAAGAAGTAATTTTGTATGTGTTGTCATTATTGTTATCATTGTTTGTGGTGTGAGTATTTTATCGTGTTGCTCGTTCATATCATATATTTTTCAATTTGATAGTGCCTGATTTTTTTTTCATGCTAGAACTTGTTTGCCTGGCTATTAGCTTGTGCATCTGAAATTTATTTGCACATGTCATGATTCATGACAAGTAGAATTTTGACATGCTGAAGGTGGCTGAGAGGGTTCTTGCCCTTGACATGGAATGTGATTTTTTTCTTTGTTGTTTGACTCTCACTATTATTTGACTATTTGACCATGAGATTGTTTGACGTAAGATGTGCACGTTATTGTTTTTTTGACGGACTGGATGTGACAAAATGTTTCGTCAATTGTCTTTATTGATTGCTTGTGAGTGTCATTGTCTTCCTTCGTCCTATTTGATAATATGTGATTTTTGGGCATAAATTATTTTTTTTTTATTTTTTTTTGTTAAAGGCTCGATTCGTAGTCTTTTTTTTTTTTAATATTATGGTGCCGAAGGTTGGCTTGTAATTGCATAATAGAAAATTATGTTAGAATATATGCATTATTAAATTTGGGCGATGTTGGAATGAATGATGAATGTGTGTTTGATGGAAATTGAGGATAGTTGGCATGCCCTCTTAATGATCTCTTGATTTTTGGGTTGAAATATCAAATTATGATTTGTGTTTTATATTCTTTTGGAAGCAATTTGTTTTGGCTCTGTTAAAATATAGATTTAGTATTTTTATAAATATAGTTTTGTTGTTCCTTGACACATCATTGGGAAATTTTATGAGTTGGTTTATTTGTTTCTTGCATGGTAATTTGTTAATGGTAATATTGAAAATCATTCTAGTTTTTCTTAAAAAGTTAGTTGTAAACTTTGAAAAGTCTCGATAACCTATATATGAGGTGTGCGAGAGTTCTTGAATCCTCGTACTTGTTGCGATTCTCATCTCCAAGATTGCTAGATGTAGGTAAGAACAATAAATAATTTTGTAAGTGATATTATTGTTGTCATTATTTTTGGTGCGAGTTTTTTATCGTGTGGCTCGCTCATATAATTGCACATTGTGCTTTAAAGCTCCAAGAGAATTTTGTATCTCAGTTAATCTTGTACTTCAAATAATTATAAACAGAAATACTAGACATACACCTAGCTGAAAATGAGTCATGGCAAATATAATTATTGTGAATTATTTGAAAATAGAAGTCAGAGAGCACCACAGACTATTACTGAGGACAAATCAAAATAGGATTAATCCAGAGGTTCTTGTAGATTCTTTTCTCTGTGACTTTTGCTGGGTGGGAATATATAGAAATCCTCTATAGTAGTGTAACAATATCATTCTTTTCATCCTTCAAGTATTATAATCATTGTGACTCATACTTGTCGATAAATCTTCTTTTTTCATTGTTTTTTTTTCATATGAATTGTGTATTGTGATGACCAATGACAAACCCTTAAAACAATATTGTGGTAGCAATGTCTGAGTGTATAAATTGCCCTCAGGGGTATCTGACAAGATTATATCTCTCATCAACATTATAATGATCTTAATTCGTTATATTTTGTAATTAAAATATCATCTACGTAGACAATAATTGAAATTTTCACGCCATCAAAAATTTTTATAAAAAGAAAAGAAAAGTCAGTAACATACTTATATAACTCAAACGAGTTGAATGCATATGAAAATCTTATAAATCATATTATCGGTAATTGTTTCACATCATACAATATCTTTTGTAATTTATAAATTATACATAATTCATAATTATACTGCTCAAATCTTAGGTATCTGTCTGCTCCATATATTCCTAATTGTACAATACTTCAAAATCATCTTTAAAAAATATATTCGTTATATCTAGTTGGTGTATTCTTCAACTATGAGATACTACAAGCGAGTTATGAATTAATACTGGGATTATTTTGATCATTAAAGAGTAAATATCTTGATAATCTATACAAAATACTGATTATATTCATTCATTACAAAATTTATTTTATGATGATTTATTTTTATATTTGGATATATATTCTTTGTAAATACCCATTTGCAATAAAAAAAAAACCTTCTTGAAAGTCATAGTATTAGTTTCGAAGTTTCATTTGAGTGAACAATATGTATTTCTTTAGATTAAAGTTGGACACTAATATGTACAAAGAGAAGATTTATGACAAATTTTGTTTTTCTTTTTTGATGCAATATTGTCTTCTAAAAAATTAAGAGATATATAATTGCATGAAGATCATATACATAGATAAAGTTAATTGTAATAATAATAATTATTTATGAGATATTTTGAATGTGATATTTGCTTAAGCAGATTGAATATTTACTATTTTCTTTCATTATTATTTAATTTGATTGTTAGACATTGAAATATATATATATATATATATATAAATATTTTATGAGCGGACAAAACACAGAGATATAATATTTCGTCATAGAGAAGATTTAGGAAGAGACTATTATTAGAATATATATTCATACAATAAAGTTGCTAACACATATCTTAATGAATGTATTGAATAAAACTCATCTTATAAGCTGTATGTTGTAGACTTGTTACCATCATCTTTTTTCTTTTTTCCAAACTGTGTTGTAGACTTATAATCATCAATTTGATCGGAGATGTTATGATTTTATTTATTTTTTTTTATATTTTTGGTAAGAATATCCGACCTAATGGGCTGTCCCAATTACATTTCCCTATTATAAGAGTGAATTATATCTTATTTATTATTGAATATTATTATTATTATTATTTTGTTTATTAAGTTTAACATATGCAATGAAGATAGGGTCAGAGTGAAAGATCAATCGACTCAATGCTAGGTTAGTATTGAAAAGTTTTATGGAAACTTAATGTATTGATTATTGTGATGCTTTTTATTCTATGTCCAAAATTATCACTATTAGTTTGCTACTTGTAGGCATCAAGATTCACTATTTTTAGGAGCATAAGTTTGGTATGTTTATTCTTGAAGATATTTTATGACCTCAAGTAATTTTTTAGGACATAGTTTGATAGTTTTCTTTGACCTTACTACATTTGGTCTCATAAGATACTATTCAGACTTTTTTTTTTATTTTTTTTGATATGAATCAGAAGGTGAGTATATAGTGTTAATTATATACATTGATGATATTTTAATCATAAAGGATTATTAATTTAGTATATTTTAACTGAAATTATTTCTATAAATTGAGTTTCTGACAAAAGAATTGGGATGTGTGAAGTATTTTCTTGGTATTAAAATTAGATACTCAAGATTTATAATTTTTTTTATTAGAAAAAAATACTATTTGGATATTTAATCTGATCATAGTATATTGGGATATGCACCTGCTTGATTTAGGTTTAAACTTGTGTATGTATATTAGTTTGTTAGTTGACTATGCTAAATATAAAATGATGATAGGATAACTAAATTATGATAATAATCAGGTCAGATATAAAATATGTTGTTAGTATTATTAATTATTCTTTAGACTCTCTTAGATTGATTTATATGAATACAATATTTAGGTAGAGGTGTCAAATGAGTCAGGTAGGCTGGCCCAATCTAGTTTTAGGTAGCTCACTGGGCCACCATGCCATGCCTAGCACGACACGGTACAATTATCATGCCGTGCCTGTCCCGACACGGCTTCATCACAGTAAGCCCGACACTGCCCGTAGGATTGGCTGTGATGAAGTCGTGTTGGATTGGGCTTGGACAGGTTAGTTCTAGCCCATCCGGGTTGCGTAGGAGGCTGATTTTGCCCATTGGACTTGGTTTTAATTTTCTTTTAATTATTTTAATACATAATATAAAAAAATGTTATAAAATTTTAAAATTAATTATTTAATTATTAAAACTTAATTACTTAAATAATTTTTAGTTAATAGTTAATTTTTAAATCAAAATAACTAATTAATTTTATAAATTTTATTTTATTTAATTTAATAAAATATAAAGTTTATTATAATAAACAACTAAAATTTTAAAATAAAATGTGTATGAATTAATAAAACTTGAATATTAATATAAATTAATACAAATAAAAAAAATTAATATTCAAGAATAAAGCCTCAAACTCAAAGTAATATGACAAAAAAAAATTAAGACAGACAATGTAAATGAGTAAATCCAAAAAAGAAAAGTAAAAAAAAAATATCAGTAGATAACATTACAACTTATAATAAATTATGATATAAGATAAGTATCATACATCAGTATATCAATCCGTCAATCATCAACTTTATTAATCGTCAAATTATTATCAATATCAATATTATACGGATCATCAATAGCAACCAACTCTTCTACTTTTTCTACAGTCCCAGCATGGTTTTAGATGCTCATGTTTGAATCCTTCCAATTCTTCATGTATGCTAATGTCTCAACAATATCTAGTCGTAATTTATATCTTCTATTCGAATAACATTCACTGCAATAGAAAAAGTAGACTTTGATGCTATGCTTGACACCAAAGGAGTCGGTAGTTTTAGTGTCATCTTAGATAATACAGGGTAGGCGGAATCATATAATTTTCATTACTATAATATATTAAGATTTTTATTATCGAAATATGATACGATTGAATAATAATCGATATCTAAGTACTGAGACAGCTTGTTCATATTCGATGGTCTATCCCTTCGTTTCTCCCTCGCTACATGAATGAAAAATTCATCTCTGAATATGGTATTTATATCCGTACTTGGAGTCTCACTATTACTACTATACCTAGTATCATAGTATATTAAGAGCTCAGTCAACTTATTGTGAATGAGTTTTCTAGGTGGTTCTTCTTAGTTAATGCATGAAGATATATATACTAAAATATTCTTTATCCCTTTACCTTAACCCTAGAGTCTGTGCATGCAGCAGACAATAAAGAGATGAAATATGAGATAAATATTTTAAGTAATTAGTTTCTATCTCTACAATCATATCATTATGTATCAGGTCATCTCAAAATTTATTATACATGCTACTAATGTTGCTTATGTACCTGAGTGCAATACAAGTCGTGAGAGTATAAACTAACTCGTTGTGGTATATGAAAGGGATAAACTTTGAGACTGAACTAGATCTAGCCTCAAAAAATATATATTTGAGTTGAATTTGCCTAGGATCTAATGCATCATATTTTTTCGTGTATAGTTCGACACGACTCTTAAGGTGTCAAGGCACACACAAATTATTATAACTTAAAATTTTTTTATAATATTTGCACTGTGCCAATTCTTATTTGGCACTCCTAATATTTTTTTTATTTTATTATATTAAAGTAAGTTCAAACTACTGATATTCTTTTAGTTTTTTATTTTTTAGTTGTTTGGGTTGAGACGACTGGCGAAACCAAAGTTTTTATAGTATTGAATCTTTCAGTAGGATTTTTATTATTTAAATTATAATTAATTTTATTTTTGTTATTAAAATTATTATTTATCATTTTTTTATTTTTTATTGTTTAAATTTGACTTAGGACTAAAAGATTTTAGAATTTAAAATTAAAAAAATTAAAATTTAAAATTAATAAATAAAAAAATAATCATAAATCATAATCTGTAAATTTTGGTTTTTTGATGTCTGTATCACGCGCGTACCACAATCCACATCACACCAGAATCATATTAGGCAAAATGCTGAAATTGAAATCAAGAGTTTGAGAGATAGAAAAATAGAGAGTAAAAGCGATTTATATTTTGAAATCATAAATTTTAGAATGTGGGGGGAGGGGGGGGTTATAGATTAAGAAAATATATATATATTTTTTAAAATTATTTTTTTGATTTTTTAAATTAAAAATTGAGCATAATCTTTAGAGTCATCGGATTCTGCTTCAACTTCATAGCTACTGAAGGCGAAATCCAACAACATAGATTTAAATTTTTTTATTTTTGGACCGTTGTGTCACTTCAATTGTCTAATCAACCCGAACGATCGTTGGTTCTAGAAGTTTTGGCTTCTAGAACAATTGGGCTCAAGTCTGGGGGGTTGAGGAAAAATGATCATGGGTCATGTTGGTCTAGTTATGGGCCCAACGGTATTTTGGATCCGTTGGGCGTTGGGATTCAAGGTGGGGCTGAGTCGGAGCACCGCTCGGTTTGTGCTGAAATGCATTTCTACGGACTGTGCCTAGCTCTACATGTAGCTCGGTTGACCTAGGTCCTAGGCATGGCACGGCACGAGCTGTGCCGTGAGCAGGCACATCATGGGCATGAGTTTGTACCGTGCCAAGCTAGGCATGACCTAGTCGGGCCAGTCACGACCAAGTCGTGCTGTGCCTCGGGTCGGGCCTGGGCTGCCCAGCCCATTTAACTCCCCTATGTTTAGGATTATCATGTATGTGAAAAAAATTGAATTGATTTTTAGAAAGATAAAAGCATAAATTTTTATTATATTTAGTAAGGAATGTAAAAGTATTAGTCTGAAATGATGTACATATTTTGATAGTGAAATTATTATTACTTATAAAAAAATACATATGTAAAAAAAACTTTAGGATGTGATATTACGTTTAAAGATCATAGATATAGTCGAATATAAGTATTTTTTGATTCTCGTTGAGCTATTGTGATTACAAAGAATATGCTTGTCACATATTATTATGTTTTTTTTATAGGTAACCTTTTATTTGGAAAGAGAAAAATAAATAATTATTTCAAGATTTAGTGTGAAGGTAAAATACATGACTATGGTATCAACTATTTGTAAATCCTTGTGGACCAGTCACTTTTTAGTGGAATTTTGTCTATCAATTTAGAGGTTATTGATATTTTATTGTTGAATCGACCTGAACTATTGTTGGTTCCAGAAATTTAGGTTTTTTTAACAATCGGGCTTAGGTCTGGGGGGTTGGGAAAAAATGATCATGGGTCGGGTTGGTCTGGTTACGGGCCTGACGGAATTTTGGATCTGTTGGGCTTTGAGGTGGGGTTGGGTCGAAGCACCGCTCGGTTTGTGCTGATATGCGTGCCCACAGGTTGTGCTTGGCCCGACACTTGGCCTGGTTGACCTAGGCATGCCGCGACACGAGCCGTGTCGTGAGTAGGTCTGTCATGGGCACGGGTTTGTTCCGTGCTGGGCCAGGCACGACCAAGTTGGGCCGTGCCTCAAGTAGTGCCCGGGCTGCCCAGACCATTTGACACACCTATGTTTAGGATTATCATGTATGTGAAAAAAACTAAATTGATTATTAGAAAGATAAAAATAGAAACTTTTATTGTATTTAGCAAGGAATGTAAAAGTATTAGTTTGAGATGTACATATTTCGATAGTGAAATTTTTATTAATTATAAAAAAATGTGTGAAAAAAATTTTAGGATGTGATATTATGTTTAAAGATTGTAGATATAGTCGAATATAAGTATTTTTAGATTCTTGTTGAACTATTGTAATTACAAGAAGATGTTTGTCGCACATTATTATGTTTTTTTATAGGTAACATGTTTTGAAAGAGAAAAAAATAAATATTTCAAGATTTAGTGTGGAGTTAAAATACATGACTATGGTATCAGCTATTTGTGAATTTTAGTGGACTTGTCATTTTTTAGAGGAACTTTGTCTTTCAATTTAGAGGTTATTAATATTTTATTGTGATTACTAGATGACACGGTATATTACAATCAATTTACTATTTCACAAACAGATGAAACATATAAAAATTGATTACCATTTTATTTGGAAGAAAATCTATGATTATTCAATTGCATTAGCCTATATACGGTATCAATGATCAGACTAAAAACATCTTCACGAAGACTTGTAGATGATCATAAGTTAATTTCTTTTTTCTTGGCTAGAGATATATGATATGCATGCTGCAAATTAAAGTGAGTGTTTAATTTTAATTTATTTTTTGTTATTTTTTTTATTGTTGGGAACATTTGATCTGTGGTTGCCCCAAACAATATATATTATATAAATATATATATGATTTATGTTATATTCTAGAATTAATTTTTATTTTTAATAAAATTAACTTCTATTTTTTGTTTTTATTTCCTCCATCTCTTTTCTCTTTTTTGTACAAATCTTATACCCCAATAAGTATTAATAGGCACATTTGTTCCGCTAATGGTACATTATCTACTTAGACATTCATCATTGGATATGCTTAATATTTTGGTATCTAGTATTAGATGAGTAATTTTTATTAACTGAGACTAATTAATTAGGAAAACATACTATAATTTTCTATCAGGCATGTCATGAGATTATTAAGAGAATTATTTTATCTGATTCATTTGAATATTTGGAGATCATGTAGGATGATGACACGTGATTTGAATTATTTTATTATTTTTATTGATATTTATTCTAGATTGGCACAATTGAAAAGTAAAAAAAATTAAATAAATAATACTCTAAGAATAATGTACAATTTATGTTCTTATATAATGAGCAAAAGTGATTGAGGTAGCTTACATATTGGGTATTTTCATCAAAATATAAAAAAAGAAAAACTTAATAAAACAAATAAATAAAATCACAACACTCTTATTAAGTTGGTGCATATAAGTTGACAACACCTAGATTAGAGAAAATAAATATAAGTTGAAGTTTTTTCAAATATTTCATGAAGATGTCTGCTGGGTGTTTTGCCATGTGATATTATATTGTAGTAATAGTCTCATCTTTAATCATCTCACTAAGAAAGAAGTGCATCTATGTATTTTGTCTGCTCATAAAATATTGAAATATAGGCATATGCCTTGTCACCTTACTGTCAGGGTAAAATAGTAGCAGGAAAAGAGAGTGCATACTCGATCTTATCAAACAGATGTTGAATCCAAAATATTTTATAAGTAATTGTCACTATAATTCTAAATTTTGTCTTAGTACTGAATTTTAAAATAATTTTTTGGCTATTACTTTTTAAAAAGATAAAATTATATTCAAGAAAATTATAAAACCCTATCGTTGATCTCTTCTAAGTATATGTTGTTGTTGAACTTGTATTTGAATATCTAATTAATTGCAAACATCAATGATCTTTGAAAGAGGTCCCTTGTCTTGAAGACTTTTTCCCATATTTCAGCATGCGAAAAATTATGCTATGTGAATATGTCAACAAGAATCTGGTAGATGACTAATTGTTATAAATAATATGTTATATATTGTTTGATCATATATTAAATATATAATTTTTTTTTATGATTCTCTTATAATTAGTAAAGTTAATTGGAGAAATCATATTATAAGTCAAGTCTATACTTAAATCAATAAGAATATCCATTAGAACACAATTCAAAAGATTGATTATTGTAATAATATTAAGTGCATATCTCTTTTGTGATTATAAGATATCACTCGTAAAATAAATTATTTTTTTTGTCAAAAAAATATGACCTAAAATTATTCATTTAAAATTATATTAAAAATACTTTTTAAGTTGAATGATTTATATCTCGCTATTTTTTATAACTAGAATATCATTCATGTAGATAATTTATAAAATTATCATGCTATTAGGATTCATCTGAAAGGACAAAGAAAATTAGTAGCATACTTTTCACCCAAACAAGATTATTGTCTGTAAAAAATTTACAAATTAGGCTCTTTTTGATTATTTTAGGCCATACAATAATTCTTGCAATCTATAAATCGTACTTGACTATATTGCTTAAAATTTAATTAGATGCTCTATATACACTCCTTTATGTATGTCACTATGAATAAGTATAATTTTCATGTCTAGTTGGTATATCTTCGAATGCCTGAGTATATCTTCTTGCTTTAAGTCTCATCTTAAAATGATTTTTTTTCTTTGGACCTATTTTTATAGTAAATGCTTATTTGCAATCAACAATAAACCTTTTATAAGATTATAATACTAGTTCTCATATGCTATTAGAGTAAAAGATATGCATTTTTTTAATCATGACTTGATATTATCCTGAATAACATAATGTTGCAAAAGAAGATTTGAGTATTTTAGTACTGTCAAGAGCAGAAAAAATATATATAACAAGACAAGAGTATGATAAAATCTTTAAAATTGATTGTTGATTACAATTCCTCCATCTTTTTAGTAGAGTGATTTGAAGCTAAATATCAAAGAAATTGCCTATGGATTTTTTAGGTTCCCGGTAAGCTTGTTTCTAGTCTAAGAAGGGTGTACATGTCTTTCTTTTTTAGTATAAACTATAAATCTTTGATGATCAAGTTTAATAATTATCGATTCAATAGGAGTGTACTTATATGAACTTGTAGACTACTGCATCATAAAATTTAAATGATATATTCTTACTCGAAAAATTTTACTCTCTCTAAAAATAGCTTGATTTGAATAGTAACATTTTCTATTAATTTGTGGTCCAAGCAGGGCTACATGTAAGGGAAGAAGGGTAATAGATTTATATACAACATCGATATTCATATTTTTCATAGGCTCATTAAAAAATGAGTCATAATCAAAAAAAATATGGAAAAAAATTATTAAAATTTTATTAGTCTTTGGTGAAAATACTTGTATTATTTTATTTGAGTACTAATGTATTCGAGAAAAAAATATATCAAGGTCCTAGATATCAACTTGTATTATCTTGGAGAGGGAATGATGGTAAAACAAGTTCTTCAAATAGTCTAAGTGGGTATGCGATGAGAAAGTACATAAAAGTATATCTGATTGATGAGATAAATTAGAATTAAAATTATTTCTCCTCAAAAATATTTTTGAACACTCTTTCCAAGAAATATTATTTGAGTCATTTTAATTAGATGTCAAATTTTTATTTTAATAATTATATTATGTTGGGATGTGCCAATGTAAGAAGTTTGATATTTAATCACATGATCCATATAATAAATTCTAAAAATCTCTCACATATAGTTCAATATATTGTTACTTTGTAATTTTTTTATATTTTTATTGAATTTAATATTTATTATTTTATGAAATATTTGAAAAATAAAAAAATTATGTTATTTATCACGAAAGAGATATATCTAATTATATCTTGAGTAGTAATCAATAAAAGTGACAAGATACTTAAAGTTAAATTTATCTTTGTTTGTATCTTTCATATGTTTTCATACTTTTTATTGTATTAGATTGAATATTCTTTTTTTCAAACTAGACTGTCATGTTTGAATAATGCAATGGTGAGGTTTCCTAAGTAATATGTCTAACACTCTTAAGTTAAATACTTTTAAACTATGATAAAATATTCTGAACTTAATCAGTGATGAGTGATTTAATTAAGAATGGATAAGTAACAAATCCAAAATAATTATATATCTAAAAGGAGATTTATTCTATAAGAGGGAACACATGCTTTAATATGCTCAATCTCAAATAGAGTTTTTTTTAGAGTCTATTATTATTACAAATAAATATCAGTAAAAATAAAGATAAAATTTAAATTGAATATTATAGAAAGATAAGTTATAAAAAGTAATCTTACAAGACAATCATAAATAAATATGACATAAAGAAATAACAATGATTAAAATTGAATTATATCATATCAAATGAATTTTAAGTATTTGTCTCTGTTGATTGTAATATTTCAAGGAAAAATGAGAATATAAAAATAAAATATAATTATTAATGATATAAAAATTTGTTTATGTATTGATAATCTATGAGTATAAAGTGATAGTATGGTAAAACAAATAATTATACCTGAAAAAAGGGAAAGATCATTTGTGCTTTAAAGAAGAGTTATATATATATTTTTTCTTGTAAGGTATATGTCATAATGAGTGAAATCTATGAGGACACCTAAATGGTTCTAGTTTTCAGACTATTTTTTTACTATTACATAATATTGTTAATTTTTATTAAATAATGTTTAATAATTATTTATGTTGTGACCTATCTGCATTTACTGTGATAATCTATTTTGTGTCATAAAATTATGATTCCTCCAAAATAAAAAAGTAACTACACTCATATTTTTGTTCAATTCCATTTTTTTACAAATCTTCAGGATTGCTGCTCAAACACTGCTTTGTTCCATCATCATCATTGTGTGCCACCGTGCACTACATAAGGTTTGTTGATCTAAACACATTACCACTGTATGCCTATTAGGGCCAAATGTGTGTGTTATCTATTGCTAGCCTTTCTTTATTTTATAGCAAACACCATGCATGATTTTATAGCCACTACCATGCATGCTGCTACTGCAATCACCATGTGTGATGCATCACTAGTGTGCATTGGTTGCTGTTACCACCGTGTGTCAATGATGCTGGAATGAAAACAGCTGTGTGCCACTACTTTTACCACAGTGCACCACATATTGTGTCAAATAAGCCTTACATGACAAACCTAAGTTCCTAACACGCCCATGCATTAGGCATGATTCAAACCCAGGCTAGCCTAGATTCGTTCCAAGCTAGCATGGGTTCCTTCCAGGCTAGCCAGGGTTAAGTTGAGGCTAGCTTTGGCTTTCTAGCTGGGCCAAAACTGACTTGCACAGGCCAACATGCTAGGTCATATTGTGCCCATCTCTTGCCAGTGCTTATTTCAAGCATGGTTTGGCCATGCCAAGCCATTCTGCGAGTCAATTTTTATGGGTCATGCTAGTCTGTGCTGCAAGATGCTAGCCCATTTAGACACATCTAATTGGGCTCTTGTATGCTTTTGCTTGGACTTGTAAATTCTTGCCCACATACACACTTATGTTTTGATATCATGTTATTAATTAAAATATAAATATAAAGTAAATGCTCATTACAAATGATGTATAACTCATGACCTTATATAATATGCAAATATAATTTGGGAAGCCCATAGATCCGGTGTATCTATTAAAGTATTAAAAAAATAAATTGAATACAAAAAAAATTGTAACATAGATATAAAAGGTTTGGTTATAATTTAAAAAAAATAGTAAATTTTATTGTTTTATTAAAATTTAATAATAGAATAAAAATTTAGTTTGATTATAGCATTAAAATATTATGAAATGATAATATTTTATAATATATTATTTATTAATTTTTTTTTTTGAGGAACATATGCTAATTCATCTGACTTCTTGTGTTAATACTTGTGTGTAGGATGTGATAGTAAAAGAAAGAATTAACAGTTAGTTGAGATGACTTCCAAACTTTTGTATATGAGTATTTATAGGCACCTTTGCGAGAAGAGTTGTTAAATTATAATTTACTAGTCTATTAAATATAATTTTTATGTTTTTTCATTACCCATTACATATTAGTTTTTATATCTAGAAGATATTTTTTCAACTTCTACCCATGAATTCTAGATTACTTATTTTGTTGTGGATCTTTTCCTAGTAGAGAGAAATTGGCTGTTTGTACAATAAATTGTGCATTCATTGAGTAATCTAGTATTCTGAAGGATATATATCCTTTTCACTAAGAGAATAGTATCGTCACTTGTATGCATGATAAAAATGGATATTCTCATTATTCTCACTACTGGGAATCTTTTGTATTTGTCGCAGAAATAGATTGTCTGCTTTCATAGTACTTAAGAAGGTTTTGATTGATCTATTACAACTCATTTTATGAAGTCTAAATATCTTTGAACGAGGTAAATGTAAATAAAATAATAATTTGTAGGAATTATTTTATCATCAAGAATATCATTAATATCATTAGTCAAATTAGATTATTTGAGCCTAGTAAAAGGAATGCCAACATATATTCATGTGTATGCTCAATATTATCATGATTCGCCACCAAGGGGTTATTTGGATTGAAATGAGATATGCTATACTCAACCAAATCTTTTATGTTGACTGTTGAATTAATATTAAATTCTTATGAGAGTTTTATCACCAGTGCATAATTGTTAATTTTTTATGTATCCCAAGACCTCCCCATATTGTGGGCATGCATTTTTCAAATAGAATCAGGTGGTAACCTTTTTTATTGCATATGCACCATCTCATTATTGTCAACTTTAAAGGCCTTGAATTGTATACGTAAGTTAGTTTGCAGCTTATACTTAGCAGAATTCTTTTTGTACGCTAATAAATTTATTAGAAAGAAAATAAAAATACTTCTTATAGATAATACAATATGCGAAAGTCATACAAAATAGTTTAATTATGTCCAATGTAGACCTCCTAGGGTATCAGTTATGAAGTATCTTTCTATTTGAGTAGAGAGATAAAAAACTAGAGGTATGCATAAGTGAAATCAGATAGAATCATATAAATTAGAAACATGATTCATAGAGTTGATCTCAAGTAGTTGATATATGGTTTGATTATTGATGATAATGATGTGTGATTGATGCAAAGACAGAGGATTACTCAAACACTCGATGGTTATCTAGCATAGGCACAATGTTGACAACATATCGGGGTTGAAAACCATAAATGATCTTTGTAGGATCGATGCATTTGGTGAAATTTACTAATTATTGTACACAAGTTTGGTTAACCAAGACTATTTGGGTTGTTCATCAATTTATGATTAGGAATGGAAAGCAATTAATAGGCACAAGGTCGATAGAGTATCAGGGTTGAAAATCATTTTCGTGTCAGATAATTTCCCAAAGTGACTCAAATTTTACATTCTGATCTGACTCTATGGTCTTGGTCATCTCTTGCAACCTAATAATTTCATAAAAATTATCTTCGCAACTATTGAATTATTGATATAATTGAACAAGGTATGAAATATACCTTTTTTGAGATGTGGTCCCCAACTACCAAAATTGAGCCATGACATCGAGCAGTCTCTTGTCTGTGAGAGAGAATAAAGTCCATCCAATCATCTTCCTAGGGTTGACTTGATGATGAAAGAGGAGTATATGTGACATCTTTCCACCATTTTTTCCTTGTCCATCAGGAAACCATGCCCACAAGAGTCTTCGTTCAACAACATCCATATTCTCATCTGTCATAAAGTATGTCACTAAACTCGTTGTGTTCACTTCCAAGACGAGGTACTCACATAAAGGCATTTGGGGAATGCACAATATTGTTGTTTAAACAAATATTTTCTCCGAGCTGGAAATGCATTTACTTTTAGGGCGTTGTGTTTTGCAGAGTGTGGAATATACTTTCTCAAAGTTGGGACGAGAGGCAAATTCTTTCTTGATCCTATAAAACCTTAGCCCTACTACTTCAAATTTGTTGTAGCTAAAATAGTCAAGCGAGCATTATCATTGAAATCTAGAGAAATACATGAGGTAATGCACCAACTTATTTATCGACAACTTGGTTCTCCATTGTGCCTTATGTCGGATGGTAACTTTGTAATCTTATAGAAACTCCAACAATCATCCATGTCTAGCATTCAGCCATTTTTCTGAATTTCAAAGGCATTATGATACTCTTATTCATAACTAAAACATAATTGCTTAGTCTATTCATCTTTTTGTTGAAATAGGCTACTAGGTGTCTTTCTTGAGAAATGACTTACCAAATACTAATACTCATAGCATGACATGTTATCTTAAAAATCTTGGTGAAATTGAAGTGGTTAACTCAAATACTAATACTCAAAGCATGACATGTTTATTTCAAAAATCTTGGTGAAATCAAAGTAATTAACCCAAATACTAATGCTCAAAGCATGCCATGTTTATTTCAATAATCTTGGTGAAATCGAAGTGGTTAACCCAATTACTAATACTTGAAGCTTCCTTTATTTGATCCTTAATGTCTTGAAACTCCATAGTAGCATTTAGTTCTACGAAACTTCCTTTTCTTAAGGCACTCTATCACAGGGAATATGATAGTGTCGAAATCCTGGATGAAGGGACACTAGAAAGTTGTTAACCTAAGAAAACTCTGAACATCTCGAATGCATCGAGGTTGAAGTTAATCTCTGGTGTCATGCTCCTTCTTAGGGTCTGCTGAAATACTTTTGAAAATCAACACCTATCCGAGATTATCAATGTGTTTGCTTCGTGATTGATTGTAAATTAGGATGTCATCGAAGTCTACAACTATAAATTTTCTAGAAGGGTCTTTCTATCCAAGTCTTCATTCTCATAAAAATGTTCAGTGTATTTGTCTTATCAAAATCCATGCTAATTTACTCATAAAGATCATTTTTTTGTCTTGAAGTTTATCTTCTACTCATCTTTGTATCGGAATTGAATCTGGTGATGGTTACTTTCATTATTGATATTGCAAGACACCATGACTCTAATCATAATGTTAATCTTGCCATCAAATCTTAAAAATACAAAAATGATGTTTGGCCTTGATATTTTTGACGACTCAATTGTCAATGTGCTTCCGCTAAGTTTCTTATTTCTTTTGAGTTAACAATGCAAGAACAACACATAAATTGAAGCTTTCTCAAAGTTGATTTTTCTTGAGTGGCTCTTCTACTTGGCATTTGTACTCCACATGCTATGTAGGGTTCATGCAATAGTGGGAGAGATTTAGGAGATTGGCACCCAACACAATGTCGATGACGTATTGAATATCCCATAATGGAGGTAATTGATATTGTACTTGGAGGTCTTTGGGGAATATTTCAGCAAACTCATTTTAAACTGGTGCTACCTTATTACAAACTAGAATAGTTGCTTCAATTAAAGATGCTCAAGTGGTTAAATGGAAAATAAAATGATGTTCTGCTATTTTACTGTCAATCCTCCTTGTAATTAGTAAAAATCATCTTTGCATAGCCTGACTGGTGATTATATTCAAATACTAATGTGTTTGATTATTGAAATATATGAATATCATGTTCAGTCAACCTAATTGTAATATTCGATTGACCCTAAAATAAAAAAAAATATTTAAAAAAAATCTTAGTTTGTCACCTTATGTGAGCATTTTCTCATAAATTTCTTGGAGATTTTCTTGGTTTTGGAAGCCATGTTTGGTGCCTGTTGGATAGAGGTGTTAAATAGGCTATGCTGTGCTGGCATGACTCATTATTTTGGTAATTGGGCTGCAGTGTTATGTCGTACATGGCACGAGATGGGTGCCCAAGTGTTGCCATGTTGAGTTGTGTGGGGTTATGTTGGGTCTAGTCACATGGTTGGTCAATGATAGGGTATCACTTGTCGTTGTCCTGTTGGAGGGCCTGAATAGGCGAAAACATAGTTATAACGACAATGTTTTTTTTTGCTGTGTCATGGGTTCTCCATACGTGCTAGGCACGTGAGCTATTTCTGCTAATGCACGAGGCCCGTGCAGCCCCATACTAGCATTGCATGAGTCATGTCACAAGTTGGCATGACCATAGTCCAAGCATTACTTTAGACCTTGCCTTGTTGAGCCAGGCACAGTTGAATCAGGTTGTGTCTCATGCCTGGGTCACATGGCCCCCTTGACACTTCTATCATCGGATAGTGTCATCTCATGTATATAAGATAAAAATGGATATTTCATTAGATACTTTTTCTTTTGTAGTCAAAATAGTCATTATCATGTTATTTATTTCTATTTTTACTTCTCATAGGTTGACTTATATTATAGTTGGATATGAGGAATGCATTCTTTAATTGTAATTTGGAAATTGTGTTCATTCAATATCTTTTAGGTTTTACTATTCCAAGGAGCACATACATGAATTTTTGTTTTCATAATTTATAATTTATCAATTATAAATAGTTATATTGATAGGCAAACATTTTTTCCTAGTTGATGCATGATGATTGAGTATTGTGGTTTGCAGACTTGTTGCCTTTTGGGTATATTGGTTCAAACTATACATTTCATAATTTAGTTTTTATTTTTTTTTTTAGTTTTATTTTTTTGTAGCTATTAAAATTGTAATTAAATTAAATAAAAAATGATTTTTTATTACTCAATTATTTGAAGGATAAATTATAAAAAAAATATGAAAAATAATGAATATTATGAAAATGAAAGACATTGATATGGATAATAATGACAACATGATCGACATGTCCGAGATTGGATTATGTTCTAATCACATGTTTACATCGGTCATTGTGCCTAAAAAAAATTAAATAATAGATAAACATAGATAGTATAAACACTTAAAGATAATTAAAAATAAAAATTCTATAAGTATCAAAAAAGATTTGAACCAAAGTATATATTATAAAAAAATATATACATGTAGTAGTATTAATAGTACTGGACACCTTAGAAGATTTATCAAATAATGAACTAAAAGGCATGATGTATTTGATCTCATACAAACTCAACAAAGTGGTAGGATCTTTGTAGTTGAATCAACTGCAACTTAATAACCTCATTCATTTAATGCCAAAAGTATGCAATGGAAGGTATGATCAAATTCATCGTTAGTATGAGTTTTTTAATTAGATTTTCAGAGGATATCAAATTATTTCATCTTATGCACAAATATATTCAATCTATTTATCATAAGATTTCTAGGTCGCTCAATAGGAATGAAATAATAAAAAAAATAAAAAAAATAATTTGTAATTAACTAAAATAGAACACAAATGGAGTGGTCTCCTTGATGTTCAACATTTAAACTAGTTATGATATCAATGTATTTATATGCGTTACTATTTATTTTATTGATTCTAATTGAAAATTAAATAAAAAAATATTATGATTCTATGAGGTCATCTATTCTAATGATGTCTTTACTATTCTTGGGTATATGTTGAGGATTTTTAGGGTAAATGAGATTCAAAATAAAAATTATAAAATAACATTTGATATTTTTTTAAATTTTAGTATGATAATAAATATATTTGTGAGAATGATTAGGAACTAATCCATATGTGAGATTTTTCACATTAAATACATGTGTCATGTAATTAACTTAATAGTTTAAGTATTGATAAAAATAATTTTTTATGTATTAAAATATACATGAAATTTAATAAAATATATAAAAATATATTGCCAACAACAAGAGTTTCACACACTCTCTAAGTTAGCAATTTAAAGAAGAAAAAAAATTAATTGGATGTTTGATACCCTTGACTATGTTAATAGTAAAAATGAGAAAATAATGATTGACTAATCAAATTGAGAGATAAAATCTTATTTATGAAATTTCATAAGATCTTTTAAGATAAATATGTGTTCAACTGTGTGTACTTTCACTAGTCAATCATTATTTTTATCAAATAATTTTTAATGCGTGATTGTTTATATTTAGCTTTAGGTGGAAGGGGTGGAAAACATAAAAAAAATATTTATTTTTTTGCATTAACCAACCACAAGAACCAACAAGTAATTTATGAATAATTAAATAATTTATGTAAATATTATGATAATAAGTATAATAATTTGTGCGAGCCTCTAAATATGGATATTAATCCTATATTAGAAGATGATAATTTTTTCATTCAGTCAGTTAAGAGAAAATAATAGAAAAGTTTATTGAATAGGAATCAACTATCAAGGTATTAAGATAATGATTATTGATATATCTTGTCCCATTAGAGATTAAATATTCTAACATATTGAGTTATGGAAATTATATGAATATATATTTTTCCTGATATCTAAAATAATATATAATTTATTAACTCTTTTAATGTTTAACATAACATCTGATTTTATTTTTTGTAATTATAAATGTGATTTTAGATATGAGTATATTATGATTAGATATTATTGAAATAATTTTTTGCTTGAAAGGTTGAGAATATTTAGTGATGACTCTTTAAGATATATGAGATAGTTGAATTTGGATTATGATATAAATGCACACAAAAATGGGGATGTCGAGATTGAGCTGTAACAATCTGAATCATATACATTGATATTTGATTGATATGTTTTTGCTTTTGATTTAATTATATTGTAATTTAATTTTGTATTATATTTTATTTATATTTTTAGATAAATTTTGTAATGTATTTTTTATGCTAGCATAATTTATATATAACTTTTAAATAATTTTTTATTTATATTATATTTATCATTATTATAATGTAATAATTTATTAAATTGAAAATAAAAAAAGATTAAAAGTTGGAGTGGACAAGTGGCAATGGGCTTGCTACCATCGCCCATGCTCAAGGGAAGGGGGCCAGACTACTACAACAAGATCGTGATTTAGCGGTTTTAGCTGGCATTAGGTCGACTAGACGTGGCATTCAACACCTGATTGCCTCAGTCAAGTCGTTGGGCTATGTCGGGCTTGCCTTACTGGGTCTCGTGTCGGCACGATGACTCAATCTGACCACCTAAATTAAGGTCATGCTGGGTCGACATGACATACTTCATACCTCTATCATATTTTAAGATAAACAAATTATATTAAAATTGATTATTATTTTATATGAAAGAAATTTTAAGACAATTTGATGGTCATTACTTACGTACTTACTAGCGGGTAGATTGGATATATTTTCATGTAGACTCAAATAGGACCACAAGCTATTACTATCTTTTTAAGTTTGAGTATTTATGATCATTGTTATCAAAATCGTACGATTTGATTTATGTTTTAATGGATAAACGATTTGATTCTTTAAAAGAATTTAAAATATGTATGAATTGAAAATTGAATTGATGAATTGTGAATTAATTTACATGAATCAATTTAATACTAATTCTCAAAGTACCAAAAATCCTCTAAAAATTACAAAAATAAAAATTAAATAACAAAAAAAAATTGTCAACTGTATAAATTAATTAATGTGGAAAAAAATAACTTCGACCTTTAATAT
The DNA here is from genome assembly GCA_029783825.1 of Sapria himalayana. NCBI lineage: Eukaryota > Viridiplantae > Streptophyta > Magnoliopsida > Malpighiales > Rafflesiaceae > Sapria > Sapria himalayana. The sequence continues at coordinate 264,309 of JAREIK010001825.1, forward strand.
TATGAATTTAATATGAAAAAATAACAAAATACTTAACAAGTTACAAAAATAAAAACTAAAATACTAAAAAAAATCTAACGTATAAGAAATAGGAATTAATTAACATGAAAAAAAGTCACAAAAAATTTAATTTACGATTCGGTTCTCGATTCATTAATCAAATATTCTAATTTTTGATTTAATAATTATATTTATGATATACACATTAATTTGAAAGAAAGTAATGATATTTGATTTTGATGGTAAATTAAATATTTTGTTTATTAATTTTTTTATTGTTATATTGTTTAAAAGTAAAAGACATGTGAGTTGCCTCAAATTATTTATATAATTATAGTTGTATTTATAGTGCTTAAGTTTTTAATAAAATAACATAATTTTAATTTTCTCTCTCTTTTTTCTCTCTCCAATTCTCAAAATATTCAAGGGATGAAACCTTAATATTATGTTAACAATATATTTTTATATTTTATGGATAAGAGTACTCAATATGTGGGTTACCCTAATCCAAAACAAGGGTTGTATATTTTTTTGTATCTTCACATTATTTTGGATGTTTGTTTAAAATTTGTTATAGATGATACAAGGGAAACCTATGTGTTTCAATTCAACACATTTGAATTACATAATTAATTTCATAAGTTTATCTTAATTCAACATCTTTTTCATTTAATATTCTATAACATTAAACTTGATAATATATGTATACTCAAGTTTTTTTCATAAATATTATTTAAACATGGACAAGGAGCCAAACTAGAAGTAATACATATTATTCTTTTAAATGGAACTCAATAGCTTGTTTCCCATTATTTATAGAAAAAATCTATTTTTAGTTGTGAGTTTTTGTTGTGAAGACTAGTCTTAAATAATATAGATTAGCTTTGTTAAAAAATTAATATTAAAAATATAATTTTTTAATATTTTTATGAAATTAAAAGTAAACTTGGTCGAGGCAAACTACATGATGTTGAGTATTACACTCAAAAGTAATAAAAATAAAAAATATTAAAAAAAACTACAACTTCCTATTTTAAGTTGGTCCATACAAATCCAATACATTATGCTCGAAGGAAAAAAAAAGATAAATTAAGATATCTTCAAGATTTGTATGAATGTCTCCCGCCACCTAGCCATATGAATATATGTCGTAGTATTAGAGGTGTCAAACTAGTTGGATGGCTCGGCTCAGCCTGACATGGAACGGTCTAGAAATGTGCCTTAGGTTGGGCCTATTGTCCCATGGCACAAGTCATGCCGTGCTGGGTTGGCATGAGTCGTGCCTTATGCCGGGCTGTGCATGACTCTTGGCCCTGGTCCATCAGGCGGTTACTTGGGTGGTTATTTTCTTTTAAACAATTTGATTGTCTTGTCATGGGGCAGTCCAATTTTGTTAAAATAATTGGCCTTGTGGTTGATAGTAATTGACTGACCCGTAAGCCTACCACTCACCATGCAACGGGTAATGGGGCAAGGTCCGAAATGGCCGTGCCTCCATACTGTGCTTGGTTGGTGGATTGTGTCATCGTGTTGTGCCTAGCACAATATGATAATATAACAGTGCAGGACACAGTGATACTGCCTATTTGACATCTTTATGTAGTATTGATCTCATTCCAAATATTTATTCTTACGAAAAAATAATTTATGTGTTTTGTTATCTCATGAAATATTAAATTATAAGTTATATATCTTCTTGCCTGACTGTCACAGTAAAAAGTAGTGAGATAAGAAAGTGCTCCCCTATCATCTCTAGCTGATGATCCATCCAAAATTTCTTGCAAATAATTTTTATCATTATTTTGAATTCTACATCTGCAAAAAAAATCTCAAAATACTTATTTTTCTCTTACATGTTCATGAGACAAGAATACCTAAAGGTGAATTTGTTGAGAAAAATTTAGGAAATTATTAATTATATTGATTGTATATATTATATCTAATTTATTCATAGTGATATTGTTAATATTCATTATGATATTTAGTCAACTGGAGGGGCCACATTAAAAGTGAATCTATTATCTAGATCAATAAGAATATTTGATGGAGTACAACTTAAAAGATTAATTTTTATAAAAATATTAAGTATATAATTCTTTTGTGATAATATGATATGCCTCCTAGAATATGTCATATTTATGCCAAAAAAATTTAACTCTCCTACGATTCTATTTGAAATTGTGCTAAAAGGTATTGCTTGAGTAAAATTGTGATCTTCCAACTCATCATTTTTTATAATTAAATTGTCATTTATGTAAATAATTCCTAAAATCATCTTGCAATCTGGATTCTTATGAAAAAATATATAAAAAGAATACTAACATATATATGTAATACAAATGAGGTGAAAGTTAGTGGAAATCTCAAAATTTAGATTCTTCGTGATTAAATTCAAGCTATACAATATCTTATGAAATATGCAAACTAAATATTTGTTTCAAGTCACATTGAAGAAATACATTCTTCACATGTCAGTGTTGTATTCTTTATGCATGAGAAATATAAATTAATATTGAAATCATATTAGTCATTATAGTCCAAACAAAATATTTCGGTAAATCTTTTTGTTATAAATTTCTCATTAATATGATTTATCTTTTCTTTTAGATTTATTTTTAGAGTAAATACTCATTTGTAATGAACAATAAATATTCTAGAAGGTCGTGATGCTTTTTCTTAAGTTTTATTAAAGTGGAGGGGATATATCTTTTCTATCATGGTCTAGTGTCATACTCAAGATATTGACTTAAAAAAAGATTTGAGTATTTTAGTATTATCAAGAGATATAATAAAAGAAAAAAAAGATAAGAGTATGATAAAATTTATGAAATATGTTGTTGAGTACTATTCTTCTATCATTTCTAAAGAGCAATAGGAAAATTAAGATTAGTTGGATTGATTAAATGATTATCTGACTCCTTGGTAGACTCATCTATGGTTTTAACGGGTTGAGTATATTTCTCTTTCCTAGTATAGATAGTTAAGTCCAAACTAACCAAGACTAATTATTACTGACTCTATATGAATACGTGTTGGGAAGATTCATGGACAATTGCATCATTTAGGCTTGAATGAGATATATATAATTAGAGAAACTTATTCTCTTTAAATTTAATATGATTTAAATTTATTGGTAGATATGATAACTTCATAGGAGTAATATTAGAGGTGTCAAAAGTGACGGGCTGGCCCGGCCCGGCACGAGATATGACATGGTTCAGCTGTGCCTAGGCCAGCATGACACGCTATAGTGTCGAACCTGGGTTCGTGCCGAGCGTACCTACTGCACGAGCCATGCCGTGCCGGGCTGAAGTTTTCAGCCCGCATGCCGTGTTAGGCACAACATGGCATGCTTGGTATGTCGGCATGGCACGCGTGACCACGCATTGAGCATGCCAACATGGTCATGACGAGTCGACGGCTGATGGGCGAGGCTTTCCGAGCCCCGAAAGGGCGAAGATGCGTGGCGGCATGCTACTGGAATTTTAATTTTTTTTTTAAATTAGGGGTTTGGCCCGACCCGAATCAGGCTGAATCCAACATATTTCGTGCGCAGGCCTGATCTCTACAAAACCGTGCTGGGCTAGGCATGACAATGTACAATAATCATGTTGTGCCTGGCCTGACACGATACAATAACCATATCATGTCTGGTCCAACACGGTAGCCCATTTGGGGGGCCTAAAAGCGTGCCGGGCTGGCCTGACATGATCTATTTGACATCATTAAGTAATATCATATTAAGTATCAATATGCTTGTATATATTTGATAAGTAATTCTCTATGTTAATCGGTGTCTGATTAGGGCTATAGGTAAGAGAGGAAGAGTATTAGATTTAGGTGCAATACCTACATTAATATTCTTGCTAGGTTATTTAAAAAATGAGTTTTGATCAAAAAAATGATATCCACATTCATTAAAATTTTACTAGTCACTAATAAAAAATATTGGAGTATCAAAAGAAAATATTTTGAAATGCCCTGCATCCCAACTTGTCTATTTCCTAGAGTGACCATGAATAAAATAAGTGCATATAACATTTTGGGAGATAATTTAAATTGTTTCTCTCCAAGATATAGGATCTTGAAGGATTACATTGAGAAATTACATTAAATAGCATATGATTGGTAATGTAGAGTGTAGTTAACATTGAATCTTCCAAAAAATATTTCATAATTCTTTTGAAGTTGAGGTGTCTAAAATATTTTAATTTAATATCAATTCTTATTTTCATCAACTTTATTCTACTAAAGTGTGTCCACGCAAGAAATATGTTGTATAATTTCATGATCCATATAGTAAGTGTTGAATTGGAGTGATAATTGACATATATTTTAATATAGTATTATTTTTTTGTTTTTTTAAAATTTTTATTAAATTTGATTTTTTATTATTTTATAAAAAATCTAAAAAATAAAAAAAAATAATTTATCATGAAAGAAATATATTCGTGTATATCTTAAGTAATTATCAATAAAAATAATTAAATATCTAAATATTTTTTTTGGTGTATCTTTATTATGTTCTCATATATCTGAAAGTATCAAATCAAATAAATTTTTACTAAAGCTTGATTGATGTGTGAAATAAGAAACTCTGGTAAATCTTCCTAATTGAGATGTTGCATATTTTATGGTAAAAATACACATAAAACTAAGGTAAAATATTCTTAATTTAATCAATTATGATTTATTAAGATGAGAATACACAAGAAAAATGACAAATATAATCAAACATCGAGAAAATTTCATTGTCTAAAAAAATTTTATAATTTATTTTGTTCAATTTTAAATGAAGTATTTTTCATAATTTTTTGATTTTACAAATAAATATTTGTAGAAGGAAAATAAAAAATAGAGTTAAAGTTATTTCATAAAATAACTCACACAAAATAAATTAACATGATAATTGAAAGTAAGATATCGATAAGTAATAAAATGCAATTTGTATATTATCTTATCTAACAATTTTTGAATATTTATTTCTTTACAACGATAATTTTTTTAGAATAAAAAAATAATATAATGAATATGATGTAATTTTTGATAATATTGAGTGTTAGATTCAATATTGAAAATTAATAAGTTTGAAATTTAGTGTATGAATGAAACAATATGTAATGTATGATAGAAGAAAATTATTTGTTGTTGTTTTAGATAAAAATTTTGCATATTTTCTATCGGATATAAGTGTCACGATGATTGAATTTTGTGAAGATTCATAGATGACTTTAGTAGTTAGCATATCTCTCTTAATAATATGTAATTCTCTTGATCTTTTTTCTAGATATAATATTTAATTATTATCTTTGATATGACTCATTCTCATATGGTGAATACATTGAATTATGATTCTCCTCCATATATCGATGCTTTGATAATGTCTCCAAATTATTCTATAAAATTATGTTTCTTTCAAACAAAAAATAAAACGTATAACAAATAGAGTGGTTTTTAAATTCATAATTTTTATTTTTTATAATTTTGTGATAATCTATTTAAGATATCTGCCCAAAAACATTATTGTATGTCATCGCATGCCACTGGTATGTTCCACCATATGTTACTACCACGTGCTTACTTCTTCTCAATCATGTGCACATGCTACCACCAATTGTGTATGTCTCTGTTGTCATAAACTTGTATGCCTGCTTTCACTAACATGCGTGTCTTTGTTTTCACCATCATGTGTGCATACTATTATCGTTCTTGTGAAAAGAAAAAAAAAATTATTCTAACTAAGCTTTAAATCATGCTAGAAAAATAATACTAAAAATACAAATTCTAATAATACTCTTTTAAAATATAACTAAACAAAAATAATTGGTATAATTCATAAGTTGAATATTCTCATCATAAATATAAAAATAATAAAAATAATAAAAATATTACTACAAGCTTAAAGTTTGGTTGGTGGGTATAAATTTCACTTTGATTTACAACATTGATTATTAAGATATATTTGTATTAGTGACTAAGATGATTTTTTTTAGGATTTTATTGTCTTTTACTATTTTTTGCAGGTTGTTGGTTTGTCAGTTAGATATTATGAATATATTTTATGACCATGATCATAAGGATGTGGTATGGATGAAATTATTACTTTTTTTTTTATTTTGGATAAAAAATTATGTTGATTGTGAAAAATCATAGATGAGTTGAAGCAATCATAAATTGCTTATTTTAGACATTTTTTAATAGTAATAAATTATTTTTGGGTACACGTGTATTTCTTATTATGTCTATAAAAGTTTGTTTACAAAATTACTTTATTGTTGGGGCACATTAATGATATAATTACTATAGAAGATGATGAGCTACATATTATGTTGATGAAAAATTATTATCATAGATGAAAAATATATTTTAGTTGATTCCACTTAATATAGAATAGTACTAAGAAAACATAATATTTTATTAGTTGTCATGTCAGATATATATATGCTTTATCGACATATTGAGTTTTTTCTTTTAATTTGTGAAAATAGATTCATATGGACATTTTTCATATTCTCTGACATGTGAAAAAGTTAATGAGATTTGATATTTTTTATAGATCATAATTTTATGTAGATGGTTGAGTTTTATGATTCTGTTTGGATGACGCCAACTTTCATTGTCAGTGACTATATTATTTTTTGTTTACTTTTGTAGAAATAATTTTGTTTTTTTTAAATAAAAGAAATATTTCTATAAATTCATTATAGTGACACAATAATACTATGTCATAAATTTAATGAATTATGAGCTTTGAATAAGACATGATAAATTATTTGTTGTCTTTTATGTTACTACCATATATCTGGATCAAACATTATCATGATAATGGTGGAATAATTTTTTTTCTATAAACTTGACATGATAGGTATATACATATTAGCTTAAGGGGTATTGGTAAAATATGTCATTTCTTATTTTTCTGGTATTCTTTATTTTCTGTATTTTTATGCAACTTGTATTTAGCTAATATAATGAAGTGTTTTATGATGTGCATGAGAATACAAACACTAGCACAATGAATTTTATAATAATTTTGAAATTAAAATATATAACATTTTTGTCATTATCATCTACATATCTGTTATTATCACTTGGGAAATTCTCATATTGCATGTATGTATTAGAGTTCATGTCATGATATGATTAGAGGTGTTAATGAGATCGTGCCACTATGCTGTGTTGAACATGACACAAATTGAGTATCTGAGCCTTGTTGTGTCAGCTCTACATGTAGGCTCAACATGACCCAATGGTTTGAATTCTTCAGTTAGTTGATCTGGGCGTGCCACGTCAGTCACTAGCCAAGCTATTTGTGCCTCGTCCATGGCATTGTCCAGTGGTCATTGGCTAGTGTCGTAGTGCCCCTGGCCCCTGTTCTTGTCTACCTGATGGCACGGGCTAATCAGGGCTTTGTGGCCTATGCGACTATCTTGTGTAGTACAAACATGACATGAGTCACGCCACTAACCGGAATGAGATCGGTTTATACATAATTCTGGACCATGTTGTGCCAAGCCTGACACAATTAAATTGGGCCGTGCATAGGCTGTCAGAATTACATGACACCTCTAGGTATGATGATAAATATATTCAGTTAAGGGTGATAGGTTTCAGATTTGATATTCATCAGATGTAGAATCTTTAATTTTTAGAGGTAAGGTTGTTGAGATATTAATTTCTCTAATATCTTGTAATAAGCGAGAGCCTTTTATATTGAGTATGATCAATAAGCTCGGTGATGAGTTGTTTCAGATTTGATATTCATCAGATGTAGAATCTTTAATTTTTAGAGGTAATGTTGTTGAGATATTAATTTCTCTAATATCTTGTAATTTCTCTAATATCTCTACTGGAATATTCCACGGTGATGAGTTGTTTCAATCATGTCATGTGTATGTATTTTTTTTTTTTTGAGATTAATAAGCACGTGTTATTTTTATTCTCACTTTAATGACTATCTTTCAGGATGGATTTATTTGTAGGAATTAATACAAACTTTATTAGTTAGTAGATTATATGCAATACATGTGATATGTTAGTCTCCGACATCTGTATACTCATTATGGACCATGGGAATGTACCTATTTGTACAAAATCCCTAATCACACCATTGATGTTACTGTATGTTGTTGACATGCTCATCTTTTCTTTTTTTTCTTTTCATTATTTTTTCTCAAACGCCTATATCAAATGCAGGGAAAACAAAAATTTGACAGGAACAGCAAGATATGCCAGCATGAACACTCATCTTGGCATTGGTTGTCTTCTTGGCGTCTCCCATCTTTGTTGTGGATCCTTTTTGATTAATTGAAATGCACTTACTATCTTCTTACAGAACAAAGCCGCAGGGATGATTTAGAATCTCTTGGATATGTTCTCATGTATTTTTTAAGAGGAAGGTAACATTTCAGTCTCTTTTATCTTTTTTTTTTCTGATTTTTTGTGGCATTGTTTTGCTTTACTATTGATCCGGTCTGCTTCTAGCTTGCCTTGGCAAGGACTAAAAGCAGGAACTAAGAAGCAAAAGTATGAAAAAATAAGTGAAAAGAAAGTTTCAACTCCCATTGAGGTGAATTTATATCTATAGACACATCTTAATTTATGTTATGTGCAATCATGTTTGTTTGATTTAGATGATTTATTTAGGTTTTATGTCGGGGCTATCCTTTGGAGTTTGCATCTTACTTTCATTATTGTCGGTCATTGCGCTTTGATGATAGACCAGACTATGCATATTTGAAAAGGCTTTTTCGTGAACTTTTCATTCGTGAAGGTTTGGCATTTTCTTTATGTTTGGACCTGTTATGTTGTCCAGATAGCCTAGTTTACCTTTTGATTTGGTGTGCCAGGTTTCCAGTTTGACTATGTATTTGATTGGACGATACTTAAGTATCAACAGACACAAATTTCCAATCATCTTCCTCGTGCTCCTGTAAGCAGTTATCGCTGTTTTCACTTATTTGATCATGATATATGTTTGATTCTTTTTTATTTTTCATCTCTTTTCATAGATTATTGGTGTAGGAGCTGGGCCAAGCTTTAATATGCCTCACAGTGCACATGTTGATAAGCAGTCAGGTAACTTTTATGCATTTTTATTGTTCCCTGTGAATAACATGTGCATACTTCAGGCGATACACAACTCATATGGTCCTTTGGCTGAAGGGCAGGAGGGGAAGGAGTAAGATTTGGTTGGCCTTCAGAAGATCTTTCTGGAAGATGGAGCTCTGGGCCAATTGCTGCCTTTGGCAGCTTTTCTAAACAAAAATGTCCTATTGCCAATGAATCTTCACTTTTGAAAGATGATATAGTAAGTGTTGTCTTAGTTTTAATTAAGCATTGTTAATAATGCTATTTTCCAAATTATGTTTGCCTTTGTAGAGATAAATGGTCCCAACATCTGCAAATATTTGAAACACCTCATGTTTCTACCTGTTAAATACATAAATACTGAAAAGTTGGAGAAATTAGTTGGATTAAAACATCTTACTAGTGAAATAACATGCATAGGTATAACTGATCAAGCTACCTTTAGACTGCCTGGCAAACTAAGTAAAAGCTGAATCATTTATTTCCATGAATCCCAAACTAAATCTATAAAAAAAAAAACAAGGTTAAAATTTGAATGAAGTTTGTTATCTGTTGTTTTGACTTTTATATAGTTTGGGAGAGTAGAACAGACCAAGATGTATTGATGCCAATTTGAAGAAGTAAAGTGTCATTTTCATGCTTGATAGAACAAAACCATAATTTATAAAATTTAGGAACTATGTTTGGGGTTTCTTTGATTTTTATTCATCCAAAGGGGTTCACAAGTTTCCACATATTAGATGATTTTTTTTTACTAAGTTTGTGGACATTTTCTCCTTCAACCTTATCTTTTATTTGGTTAGCACAATTTTGATTGTAATTTTTTGTGTGTGCTGATGATTCATTTTTTTTGACATTTTGAATAGAAAATTTTTAATGATAGAAATGTCATGTGAACGCTAATGACATAAATAAAAATTGTAACCTCTATATAAATGAGAAAATTATAGTAGCAACTCACATATTTGGTCATCTTATTACTAATTAATTTTATATATATATAAAAGTTAACTATATTATATTTTTCTTAAGTTGGTGTGCAAATATTTTGAATGCCAAGCTAGAAGAAAATACAAATAAGATAATGATTTTTGAATTCCTTCTTGAATATATTAATTGATTAATCTACTATGAGAATGTATACTTTGATAATAGTTACATGTTAAATCTTCTCTTTGAGAAAAATAATTTATCTCTAAGGATTTTTTCTGCTTATAAAATATTAGATTTTGAATTATATATCTCATTGTCTGATTATTATAATAAACAATAATCAACGAAGTGAGTATATAATCTCCTCAAGATGATGTATGATTCAAAATATCTCATAAGTGACTAATATTATTACTTTGAATTCTATTTATGCATAAAATATTGGAATCTCTATCTGTTCCTTATTTTTATTTGAGATAATATTACTTTAAAGAAAAATATAATAGCTTATAGTATCTTTTATGTCTGTGCAATCTAATATCAAACACAAATTTAAGAATTAGTTAGTTGAAGATGATTATTAGTTAGTTAATCTTTATAATGATTTTTTTATATATTGACTAGTCAATCAAAGAGTTCATATTAGACAATTTAACTAAATAGGAGTATTAACTAGACTACAACTCAGAACATCAATTTCTATGATAATATTAATTATTCACATCTTCCATGATAACATAATATATTTCATGGGGCAGACTATTTCTTTCCAAAAAAAAATATTTGATTTCTTTAAGATTTTTTATCTATAATCATGGATAAAGGTATTTTTTGAGTTGATTGATTCCTAATTAATAATCTCTCGTAATAAGGATGACATCTATATATATAATAAATAAAATAAATATCATTTGAATTTTTCTAGAAAAAAAAAGAATAATTAGTAATATACGTGTATAAATCAAAAGATGTGATTATTGGTAAAAATATTATAGATCAAGTCGGCAATTTTTTGGGATATGTAACATGTTATGTGATTTACAAGTCTAGCCTGAGTATACTGTTTGAAAGTTATGTTGTTTTCGTTGTTTTATATGTATTTTTTTCTCAAGATTATCATGTTAAAAGATATTTTTTATGTATATCTGATGTATCTTTCATCTTTATGAAGTTGTTAGTGATTTTGTATCCAAGTTATTTTGATCATTGGATAAAACATATCCTCACATAATGAGTTTCATCTTTAGACAATTAATTTTTTTTATTTTGACTAGTTTTTATGAATACTCACTTATAATGAATAATATATGTTCTTAATTAATCTTGAGTTAAGAACATATTTTGGAAATGTTGGAACCATGTTTGTTCTTGTCCTTTTGTCTTAGAATATTCTCGAAATCCTCTATAGTCAAGTTTCATTGCTCTCACCTCATCTCAAGTTGAAGCTAAATTTCATTAGGAAGCTACTTATTTGACATGATTTAAGGGAGATTTTATTTCCAAGAAAGACTTACTTTATCTAGACTAAATATATTTTGTATATGTTGGTCAGTAAATAATTTCACAATTAGAGTCAATATTGTGAGATATAACAAGTTCATAAGTAGTCAAGGATGATACTTTCTCCTAGTTGGAGGCTCATATAGACTCTACAAGTAAGAAAAAGTAAGAGATTATCTATTATAATTAAATAGATATGATGCATGAATTGAAACTTGGTTAGTATTATTCTATCAATGAAGATGTGGGTGGACAATTGACCTATCAATGAAATTATAATTAAATATTATTCTATTCATTCCTAGTTTAAAAGATATGATGCATGAATTGAACGACTTGAAAATATTCTTAAAAATTAATCTTTGAAGTAGTTATCATCAAATTATGATAAAGGAATATGATGAATGATATATGACTTTAAAAATTGTTGTGATTATTTCAATACTATTATAGTATTATTTTATTTTATTGTTTACTTTTCACATTCTTGATGAGAGCATCTGATTGATGAGTTGTTCTAATTATATTTACTTTTTATATAAAGTCTAGAATTATATATTATTTTTTATGTAGTATTATTGTTTTATTTTAGTTTATGTTTGTTAAGCTCAAAATTAGAGGTGTCAAACGGGCTGGCCCAGCACGGCACGGCCCGTTTTTCACGTGCCCAGTCGTGCTGCCGTGCCGTGCCGGGCACGGCACGGTTTTTTAAATTCGGGCACGGCATGGCCCGTTTTTCACGTGCCCAGCCGTGCTGCCGTGCCGTGCCGGCCCGCTCGGGCACGGGCGCACGGCAAGGCAGGGCAGGCGGGGCGGGTCGGGTCTGTTTGGACCCGACCCGCGGTCTTTTTACCGGGGGCGGGGCCCGGTTGGGTCACGAGTCACGACTCAGGCACGCGGGCCGGCGTGCCGTGCCAAGGCACGAGCCGTGCCGGGCCGGGCACGGCCCGGCACGTGGTTTGTTCGGCCGGGCCCGGCACGGGCCCGGGCACGTTTTTTTATCGTGCCGGGCCGGCCCAGGCACGGCCGAACCGTGCCGTGCCGGGCCGGGCCGGCCCGGCCCGTTTGACACCTCTACTCAAAATAGAGTGTCAAAAGTGCTGGTTCGTGCGGGGACTAATTGGATCGTGTTGTTTTGGTTTTTGGGCCAAAATTTTTAATTCAAATAAAATATAATTTTTTTTTAATTTTAATTTGTTATTAACTAATTTTTTTTTTAAATTACCCTTGAAAAATTAAAAAAAAATACAGAATTAAAAAAAGATATTTACATTTTGCATTTGTGTCTCACAATCATGTGACATAAATATAATTCATAAGATAAATAAAAGTAGATGATGATACATACATCAAATGATATATATTTATAAAATTAGTATATGATAGTAAAATATAACTCATAAGATAACAAATATAATATTGTAATTGTACATAAATCATAATGAAACATGCAAATAATAGAAATAAATCATAGTTCATATATTGTTACATTGTAATTGTATAAAAAAATAAAAAATCAAATGAATCATCAATTGATATTTGTGATATGGTAGTACAGATGTAAATATAGATCATCATTATCATGTATATGTTTGAAGATATCGTTAGTAGTGATATTAATAATTTTGATTTTCATATCTCATGAATCATTATCTTTAAAATCTCTTTTATTTTATTTTGAATGTTTAATATTAAGTCTTTTTTATTTTTTATATATGTTAGTGTCTCTATGATATTTGATCATATTCTTAATTTTCTATTTAAAAAAGTATTGATTGTCATTGAAAAATTAGATTGTGATACTTAGCTTGATGCTAGAGGAACTAATAGATATTATATCATCTTAAATAGAATGATATATGTGGATTCATATAATTTTTACTAAAATAGAATGTTAAAATTCTTATTATCATCATGTCATATAATATAGTAGTAATCGATATCTAAGTTGTAAAATAGCTTGCTTTTATTCTATGAGGCATTTCATCATTTGTCCCTAGCTAACTGAATGGAAAAATTATCTTTAAATACGATATTCATACTCGTATTCAGAGTCTAATTATAACTACTATCATATTAAGTATCATAATATGTAAACAAGGTAATAAAATTTTTGTAAATAAAACTTTCAAATATGTGTTCTTGGTTAATGTATGTAGATATATATGTTAAAATATTTTTATTTCTTTTATTTTAAACTTGGAATCCATATAGGCAAAAAATAATACATAGTTAAGAGTGTTGGTAGTAAATACATGATTCCAACATAAAGTTTTAATGATATTTTACATATGTTTGGAGTTTTTTAGGCCCAGAAATAAATATATATTACTAAACTTTATTATCTATAAGGTGTCATAAAGTATTATAATGAATTTTTTATTTATCTAGTATGAGAGAAATTATTTTTATTCTTATTTGTACTATAAAGTTAATAATATATCATATGTACTTAACGTGAAAAATCTCATCTAATGACTTATTTTTAATGATTATAACAAAAATACTAATAGTTATTTTAATATTAGAAATATTATTAAAAGTAATATTAAATATTTAATTTAAAATATTATATTCCTTAAATATCTGTATCATATACTCATATATTACAGGTTCATCACGAGGATATAGAACATCAGAAAATCTTAAAATTTATTAATTAGGTTCTTATTTTGAATTATATAGTGAGCGGTAAGATACACGAATGATGCATCATTATGACTAATCTAAATATCAGATATCACAAATATTTTATAATTATATTTCTAAATTTATTATATTTTAATTATTTTTTTAACTTATAATATTTTATTATGTTATTTCTATTGTGAAACTATGAATTTTATGATAAGCAAATTAAATGTAGGTTTGTTTATCATAGAATTCTCTAAAAATTTAATCGGAGACTTACGATCATAAGTCTCATGATAATGATTATTTTGATAACGTCTAATGTATCATATTTTTTGATGTATTGATTGATATGTCTATTAAGGTACTCAGTGTCATATGCACTTATATATATATATATATATATATCTTCTGAGAATATATATATATATTATGCTGATTATTTTTTGATATTTTTAAAAAATTTTTTTTTATTATTTTAAAGTGGATTCATACTATTAAAATTTATCTAATTTTTTATTTTTTAGTTTTATATGACAAATAAGTTTTGTCTGAGGTTATTGGAGAAAACTTAGTTTCGCCCTCATATTTTTTTGTATAATTATCTATATCTATGTTATTTTCAAAATCATTATCATTATATTTATTATTTATCATTTTTTAATATTTTTATTTATTACAAGAATTATAAAACTAATTTAAAATAAAAACTCAAAAAAAAAAACCTTAAAAGGTAAGTGTACCGTAACTGTTCTGTTGTAAAATACTGCACTACTTCAAACCTCAAAACGCAACTAAATTTTTTAGACTCTAGATATAATTTAAAAGTTGCATTGCATATGTCATTGTCCATATGCGCAAGCATAAATAGTAAAGTAAACACTACAATAATAAATAATAATTGCAAAAAAATGCTATATTTAGGAGAGTGGAGAGACTAGAGAGGAGAGTGGCCATCTAAGTCGAACCCAACTTACATGAACCAAGACCCACTAGTGCTTGGTCATGGGTCACAAGGCCAGACACATAGGTCGTGTTTAGCCTAGCATGAGGCATGACTTGCTCTATCTCAACATGGTATGAGCTATGCCTTGGGCCGGTATGATTCAAGATCAGACACAATTCTCGACCATGCCTTGTTGGGAATGACATGACCAAAGTTGAGTTGTACCTCATGTTGTGCCCGGTTGACTAGTCCACTTGACACCATTAGCTTAAAATGATATTAGAGTAATTGTTGGATATTATTTTTAGTTTAGTATACTCATTCTAGGAGGATAAATCATATCAATATTAGTTGTTGGAAATTAATTATATAGAGGAAGCTGAGAGTATTATGAAATAATAAGAGATAGACTAATTATCACAATTATTTAAGGGTCATCATTAGAGTTTATTCATCATTATATTTACTAGAGAAGAGTCAAAGAAATTATTTTTTAAGATATCAAATAAATTTTTTATTTTTTCAGCTATCACTAATTATATAACTTGTACAAAAATTTCTGATACTTGGATATTGACATAAGGGAAAATTTAACATATTTAGTAATCATATCATATTCTTTATATATTTTTTTGTTCTAAGAATATTTTTGTAGCCAATGATAATTGTTTGAAAGTTTTTAGATATGATACTATTATTCTTGAATCCTTGTTTTTTTGTAAAATATTTATTCATGATTGTCTAATATTCTTTGTAATTTAATTTTAATTTTGTGTTTATTTTCATTTATATTTATTTGTAGTATTAGAAAATTCTTCGAAAAAATTCATTTAAAATTGAGCAAATCATATTATATGCTCTCTTTAATGATAAAATTTTTATTTAGCTATTTGAATATTTTGGACTTGTTACTTATATATTCTTAGTATAGTCACTAAATATTAATTAAATTGAGATTACTTTATCATAGTCTTAATGATATTTCGACTCTAGAATATTAGGCATATCAGTTAAGAAAACCTACTAAAGTTGTTTATCCCACGTGTCAATCTAGTTTGAGGGATTTGTTTGATATGATATACTCAGATGTATGAGGACCTAGTAGATATTCGACAAGAAAAAAATTTATGTGTCTGATAACTTTTGTTAACTACTACTCGACATACACATGATTATATCTCTTTTGCGACAAATTATAAGTTTTTGTATTTTTCAGATTTTTTATAAAATAAAAATTTTTATTTGATAAAAATATTTAAAATGTAAGAAATGATGATGCATTAAACTATATATGCATGTATTGGACTGATCTAATAATTATAGTATGGATTATGAGATTATTCACAAGATTTTATATGCTAGCACATCCCAATAGAATGTGGTTGATGAAAGAATGAATAGCATATGTTCGAGATGACTCAGATAATTTTATTTGTAAAAAGTATTCTAAAATATTTTAAGTGAAAATATAATTTTAACCACGATCTAAATCATTAGTTGGATGCCTTCTTTCAAAATGTTTAAGATCAATTAGACCATCATATTGTGCCGGATATTAATCAATGCATATTTCAGGATGAAGTAAAAAAATTGTTGGTATATGATAACTCGTATGATATCATGGATATTGAGACTATAGATATAGATTGATTATGAATATTAGAGGATTGATATGTGATATGTGCTACTTTGCTTATGTACTTTTAAAAGTTTTTAATTTATTATTATTTTTCATATGATATTTGAGACACTAAAATGCAATATATGTATTTTTTATTGAGTTGTATATTTTATTCATTTTAATTTATAATATAGTTAAATTTTAATAATTTTTCTTAATTTTAAAATTAAAGCTGGTGCCACAATGACTATAGGACATTCATTACACTTTGCAGTGCTAGTGTTGGGTGCCCACTGGTCATAACTCATTGGATTCTCTATTGTCCATTGATTGTTGGATGTACTTGGTCACATGTGGAGTGGACTACATGCCACAATACATCCCATTGGGGTTGGGTAGTGTAGTGGGTTGTGGGCAGATTGGCTTGTCTTTCTTTGGCCGGTCACTTGTGGCAGTGTCATGCCACTATCGGCTAGACTCGACATGATCCGGTTTGATTCATTATGACTTGGCATACCAGCTTGACAAAAGGGACCAATGGGATGAAGATTTATAGATTCTTCCAGATATAATCATGTCGATGAAATTCATAGGATTATCAGATTTATGAAGATTTTAGATCATGATATTTTATTTAGAAATTAAAGTTTTGAGTTTATCTTAGAGATAATTTCATCTCTTAAAACTAAGAGAAAAATTATTATTTCTAGATCTAATACAAATAATAAGTATAAAATTTTAATATTGGTTATTTGTGAATTTTTGCGGACCAAGTACTTTTTGGAGGAATTCTACTTATTAATTGAGAGATTGATGCTGATTTATAATGACAGATACAGTTTCACACATTGCTGCTAGTCTTGTATTTTACAAACATATAAAATATATAAAGGTTGATTGTTATTTGAAGCTGGAGAAAATTTACAATGATTCAATAATCATTCCATATGTAGCTACCAATAAGTAAGTAGAACAGAAATCATAATCTTTTTGTTTATTTCTTATTATTTTCATTATTTGGGATCATTTGACATATGGTCTTCTCAAAATCCCCAAGGGTCGAAACCCTAATCTTCCCTTCAACAACATGTATATATATATGCAAGAAACATTTTGGGTGATGTTGAAGCAAAACACAGAAATATTTTGGTTGGAATATAAACAATTTTGTTTAGTTTTCAAAAATATTTAGAGTTTTTGAGAGAAAAACCCTAAATATTTTAAAAGTCCAAGTCCAAGATGATGATCTAAAATTGATTAGAATCTTTTTTTTGACTGTTAAATGTAAAATTTAAATCATGACATTTGACGTGATCTTGAATGTTTATTTGGGAGGCTCTCCCTATATAAGGAGAATTCTTTATTATTTATATTCATTTGAAAGTTACATAATTATTGTAATAATTCTTTCTAAATTTTCTCCCATATTTGACTTGTGGGTGAGATTCTTTTGTGTGAGGCAAGATTGCATTGACTTAGGTGCATAATAAATGTGATTCCTAGCCTGAATCTGCATATAACTGTATCAAAGTTTATGTTTCATGATAAGTGCTATCAGATGACTTAAAAAGTGTCAAACGAGTTGTGTCGTGCTGGTACGATATATTTATGTTTGCTACAACTATGTTATTGTGTTGTGCTTGACATGAAATAATTGCCAAACAGCATATCTTGTATGACCCATTTGGCCAACAATAGTGTTGGACTATGCCAGGTTGTGCTAGAGGTGTCAAGTGGGTCTGGTAACCTGGGCTCAACATGAGGTACGTCCCGATTGAGCTGTGCCTATCCCAGCACAACGTAATTGAGCCATGCCTAGCCCAACACAATACGCTCCAAAATCGTGCATGGGTCAGGCACGACAAGACTTCCCAGCCTAAAGGCATGGGAATATAATTGGGGGCGATCCAAACCCATTCGCCATAACACTCGTCCGCATGAGTCCCTTGAGCCATCGGACTCAGCCCGACTCCGAGCTCAAAAGCTGAAACTTTTAGAACTGTCGAGTCGAACTGATCCAAAAGTCAAAAAAATAAAAAAATAAAAATAAAAAGTCATGCATTTTTCAACAATTGGATTCACCCCCAATGGCCATGGGCAAAAATCTGATAGTTGTTATGTTTCTGCTAAAAAAAATTAAAAAAATCATTAAAAATTTAAAAAATAATTTTACATTTTTATTTTCATATTTATAAATATTTTCTTCTCTTTCTCTAATCTTTATCTTATTTTTATTGATATTATCTCTCTCTTATCGTCTCTATTACTCATTTCCGTTGAGACTCGAGTGTGGACTGTTATGTGGACATCAGATTTGGATATTGAATATCACATATTGTCAAGTAAATGGAGTTTTATGCTTTACGAGTATTATTTTTTAATTTTATCATCTTTTTATTTTTATTTTAATTAATAATTTAATATAAAATAATATATAATTTTAAAAAATATAATTTAGAATATAATTAATAAACTAATAAAAATTAAAAATGATTAATAGTAATTTTAATAATGATAATGAAATTACTATTAACCTAAATATAATTAATTTTAATATGGATCGATAACCCTATGAAAAGATTCAAGGCAGCTGAAATTTTATTTTCTCATGTATCATTGACCTAAATATCTAAAAAATTAAAAATAACTAATAGTTTAGACTTACTTTTATATTATACAAAATTAAAATGTTAAGGGTACCAATGAAGAATTAATACAATATAACTATTATAAAAAAATATTAACTTGTAGGAGTGTATATGAGACTATACACCTTAAGAGACATGCTGAATAATACACCAAAAAATATGATGTATTATATCCTAGGCAAACCCAACTTAGTGGTGAGGTTTTTGAGGTTGAATTTAGTTTAGGCTCTGCTGATTTCTTTCATATACCGCAATGAGTTAGGAAGAGAATGCATGACAAAAATGATCATTATGATAGGTCTTCTGATTAGATTTTTGGAAAATCTAAGAGTAATCAGTATTATGCAGTCTTATTTTTAGCCTGTATATCGTAAGATTCATAGGTCAACATTTAGAAATGACATATTAAAATATACTATAAGTTAGAAATAGAAATAATAATTAATAAATTTAGGAAATATAGTGACATGATATCCGTGATATTAGATATCTAGACTAATCCCGATGATGCATCTTATGCATGTTTTACTGCTCATTATGTAGATTTTAAATGTATATTAAATAAAAAAATATTATGATTTTTAAAAATTTTATATTTTCAGATGACTCAATTATTTATAAGTACATGATAAAAATCTTTAGAGAATATAATATTCAAAATAAAATATATAGTATCAAATATGATAACAAATCTAATAATGGAGTAGTCAATAATATGTTTGTTATGATTATCGGATATGGACTAGCCTGCATGATAAAGATTTGCATTATAAAAAATTATTGTTTATATGATATTATGGAAGAGTTGGC
Source organism: Sapria himalayana (assembly GCA_029783825.1). Classification (NCBI taxonomy): domain Eukaryota; kingdom Viridiplantae; phylum Streptophyta; class Magnoliopsida; order Malpighiales; family Rafflesiaceae; genus Sapria; species Sapria himalayana. The sequence continues at coordinate 284,488 of JAREIK010001825.1, forward strand.
TAGCCTCCATGACCCGCCATGGCTGGAACTATGCCATGAAGCTCACTTGACCAAGCATGATCCACCATGGCTAGAACTTTTTCTGCAATAAGTGTTGGCTAGTTCGCTTCATGACATGGGCTGGTTATGTCTTGGGTAACAAAACCAAGTTAACTTTAATCTGACTTGGGCCAGCATGGATAGAACCAGGCTAGCTAAGTAGGTTTGCATCGTGTTGGGCAGGCAAGGTCGATCCTTGCTAGGAATGATCTGGGTAGCCTGTAGGTCAATTGGTTGTGTTTGGGCTTCTCTCGTTTAGACGTGTTCCAGCATGAAAAAACCTGGTTTCAAAATTAGATGACATGCTAGTATAATGAATTATTTTTCAGCTCTACATAGAAGTATTTCATTGGTATTTATTTCATTGGTATTTATTATTTATTATTATTTTTTTTATAAATATTGTTGTAGTCAATGCTAAATCATCAAATATTTTTGAATATAATATCATTCAACTTTATTTGTATGAGTTATATTTTCATTGTTTATTGATATTTTCATGATATGCTTATTTATCATGATATGTTTATCTTTATTCCTAGTTTGAATATTATAATATTGTTGTAGTAAATGCTGGAATGGTTTTTTGTTTATTGATCTTAATATGCTTGTTCCTAATTATCATATTAATTTACTTTAAATAAGTTATATTTTTATTTAATGTAATTTTATTTTAATTTTTTGTCTATTGCTATTTGTTTGTTTGATCTGAAATTTTTGACGTTTTAATTTGGGATTGATATAGTGGATTATGTCTTTTATTATATAATATGATTTTATTTTATTTGTACGAGTGCATTTAACCTTTTACTTAGAATTGTTAACTTGGTCATTTATCATTGATCAATATAACAATACTTTAAATCATAGTCTGAAATGTATTTCTATCTTAAATTATGAGATATGTCAATTAAAAAATATATATTTAAGCTTCATATCTTGTATGTTAGTTTGAAGTGAGTAATAACTAATTAGATCTAATGCACTCAGATATATTATGTCTTAGTGCAAATGTGACAAAAAAAATCTTTAGACCTTGATTATTTTTATGATAACTACTTATAATATAAATGAATATTTTTTTTTCATGCTAGATTATCAGTTTTTTTTTTAATATTTAATAAAATAATAAAAAATAAATTTAAAAACATTATTAAAAAATAATTAATTATATGTTAGAATATATGACAGACATATTTAGTATTTACTATATAAATTATGAGATTATATACTAAATTTTTATGCTAAACATTCTTACATAATAGGATGATAGAAATATAAAATAAATGTAGTTGAGATATCTTAGTTACTTTTATTTGAAAGGAGTACTTCAAAATTTTTTTGTAGATATATGATTTTAACTACAAATTATCTCATCAATTATATATTATTTTATGTCATGTCTTAGTATGTGTCTTTTTAAATGATGCATTTTAGAGAAAATTGTTTGATCTGCTTTTGAGAATATTTGAAAATATTTGTTTTATTAAGTGAATGAAAAATGGTGCAATACACGATGCTATTATAAAAAATTAGTTTACATTATGACGATACTCCTCTGATATCATCATATGTACTATAATATTTATATCAGGTGGCTCTAGTGTGAGTGAAGTTTTTAGGAGAGAATCTCTCTTGAATTCAGATTACACTCTAATTCACAAGTATAGTGTAGATTCATAATGATAAAGAGATTAGAAGATTTAATCATTTAAAACTTAAAGTTTATATTAGGAAAATGAGATACACACTAACTGCTCAGACCAAATATCAGTTTATCGAGGGGCTAGATTATGATGTAATCGATATTTTTAATCTTGACCTTTTGGTTGCTTTTTAAAGTGAGAAGTGCGTAACACTCGGTCTCATAGGTTCTATCATATATATGTTTTTTTATTTTTTTTATTTTTTTTATTTCTCTTAACAATACTAAGATATTTAAGTCTTTTGACTTCTTATGAGATATTATGTTACTCAGAAATGACTCATATCATGTTGAAAAGGATAAATTTTTTCGTATTTAATAAGATTTGATAACTAGTACCATGATATGTGACAAAGTTTATTGTTGCTTGTGTAATTTTATTGAAAAGACACATCTAGATGAGAGAATATATCTTTTAAAGGTAAAACTTATAGTAGAGGGTTCACTCAGATCTTTGATATGCATTACTAGGATATTTTAACTTTAGTAGTTAAGATTAACTTAGTATAAATTTGTATTTCATTAGTAGCATCTCATAGATGTAGAGGTGTTAAGTGGATCGGGTGGCTCGGGCATTGCACGATACATAGCTTTTAATAATCATGTCATGCTTGGCATGACACGAATTAGAACTTTGCATGGACCAAGGTCATGTCGGCCCATGACACGACTCATGTTTTGCTAGACCAGGGTCAACTATGCCTTGTGCTAGGCGAGGTATGACATGCATGTCTCATGTGTTATGGTCTTTCGGTTATTTTTTAAATACCCATGTTCAACGTCTACTTATGTTTACGTAACAAGTAATGAAATTGACATGTGCATTTCATTTTCGTTGTCCATAAAAAATAAAAAAAAATTAGTTTTTTTTTTCTTTTATTTATAGCAGTTGGATTTAATGCCAACAACTACTTGATCCAAATTTGATAACTGTCAAATTTTTATCTATTTTAATATTTAAAAAAATAATATATATATATATATATATATATATATATATATATATATATATATTATTTTGATATAAAAAAATTGTTTAAACATAGAAAAGAATTTTTTTTATTAATCATTTTTTTTCTTCTCTTATCATTTCTTCTATCTCATTTTTTTTTGAATTTCTATTTTTCTCTTTCATGTTCTCTACTTTGTTGTGATATCTATTCTGACTTTGGGCTTGCCAGTTTAAAAAAAAAGATTTGGATTGTGATTGATGCTCAAATAAGATTATTCTGCTATGATACACATTTAATTTTTATTCATTAATTTGTGTTATATTTAATAATTTATAAAAATTTAAAAGTATAAAATTTTTTAAATTTAGAATTAGAAATAAAAAAAATATACATTGTTATTTTAATCATAATGATTTTGATTCAAATATAGATAATAACAATCTGACTGAAAGGTTTGAGATGAAAACTCAATCTCTCTAATAATCTTGACTCATTTGCCTAAAAAATCTAAAAGTAGTTAAATTTCAGTATTTTGGATTTACTTTACCATAATAAAAAACATATAGAAATGTCGAAGAAGAATTAACATAATATATATTGTAAAAAATATATATATATAGGAGTACTGATGACATCGATCACCTTAAGAGACATACCGATTAATGCTCAAAAAAATATAGTGTATTAAATCTTAGGCAAATCTAACTGAGTGGTAGAACTTTTAAAGTTGGATCAACTTCAGCTGTATTAATTTTTTTTATTTGCTGCAATGGCTTTGAGAGTGAATATAAGATCAAATTAATTTTTATCATGAGTCTTCCAATTAGATTTTTAGAGAATTAGTTAGTATAATGCATTTTTATTTTCAATTTGTTTATTATAGAATTTATAGATTTATAAATACAAATAAAATAATAAAATATTATATGTTACTAAAATAATTAATAATTAATAAATTTAAAAAATATGTTGGAGTTGTGATTATGATTTTTGACATATGGATAAATCACGATGATGCATCATTTGTATCTCTCACCATTCACTATAATTTATATTCGCACAATGATAATTTGTATCATTCACATGTTCGACATATGGATTGATTATAATGTTCCAGTTTAAAATAATATTTATGACAAATACATCTTCACCCTTTGTTTCTTTTCGTATAGTAATTAAAAATTCTAAGTCATTATTTTAAACTTGATCAATTGACCTAGAAAGAGACTCATATGACAAATGTTGTGAATATGTTTGTCTAGTGTGTATGTGTGTGTGTGTGTGTAAGTTGGAATTATCAAGTCTTTTAATTTTTATCTTTCCTTCATGGGAAGACTTAAATATCTAATTTTATGAGATATTCACACAATGCTTTTATTCTTGGTATACATCTCCAAGGGAATTATTATTATTGTCAGGTCAAAGAGTCTCACTTTTCTTTTTAAAATTAATTGTATTAATAATATCAAGTATAATAGTAAAAATAAAATTGGTTATTACTCTATGATGAGAAACTATATGAAGAAATAACCTCGTTACCATGTTGTTCTAAGGTAAATTCTCAGAGCTAGTAGTAACCGTTCATGACATACAATCTAAGAGGACAAAAAATAACATTTAATTTATTAGGAAATAGTGATTAATATTATTCTTTTCTAAATATATTTAGGAACTCTTATGTAATAGAATTATTTTAATCATGTGAATTAAATATTGATTTTTTTTTAACTATCCTATTATACTTAATAGTTTCAATACATCTTATTATGCTTATGAATATTAGTACATGATTTTTGGTGAATTATTTCATACTTCTCAAAAAATATATAAAAATTACTAATAAGATAATTAAAAATATTATTATTTATTAAAATTTAAATATTATAATGAATTATATTTTTATTCTATCATAAAAATTTATGATTATCTATATAATTTAAAATTAAATAAAATTGATTATTATATATATATATATATATATATAGAGTATAATAATCAATAAAATTAATAAAATATCTTAAATCATAATGTATGATTATCATATAGAGTTCCAAAGGATATCTAGTACCCTCTTGGCATGTTAGATATGTAGTTTTTATATATTTTTATAATTGATATGTTATAGTAAATAGAAATTATTTTCTTGATATTTAATTTAACCCAAAAAAATTTTCAGTTTGTTTAATGATGCATGTTCATGCTAAGGTATAAAAGTGTATAATCACCATATTAATGGAAGCCAAACACATAGACATGTTTTTTTGGGTTGAAAAAAAATAGCTACAGTTTTCTTTGCTTAATCTCTAGGGAAATTGTCCGGTTAACCTGATTTGCAAAGATAATAAATGTCAGAGTCAGAGTCTCTCGACTAAGAATAGATGTGCCCAAGGAAAATTAATTTGGAACACTCCTCTTGGGTTAGTCTAATAAGACCAATAAGTATGCATGTGGAACATGCATCTTGAGTGAAATCAATACCTTGTAATACAACTTAATTGCATTACAAATTATCATCAAAGCAGGAGCATGTGGTTATTGCATCACGAAGTAGTCTAATAAGACCAATAAGCTGCTTAATAATGACAATCCGACCGAAAGGTCCATCATAACTTGTAATACATAAAGTATGACAATCCCAATGCTAACGATAATGTATATAGGAAATTGCTCTTGAAACTGGTCAAAATGTTTAATGAATTAAAGGTAATGATCAATCTAAAATATGCCTAAATTTTCTTATATGAAAGTGATATATGTAATAGATTTGGTCAGATGACAGATCTAAAAAAAGCTATATGGCTTATCAAAGGAAAAAAATATTCCTAAATTATCTCAAAGTGACTTTCAATTAAACTGCCAAGAAATCTTCCCGAAAGATATCAGTGTAGAAGTTACAGACATACACGGGTGGCAGTTGTGGCTGCAGCGATCAAGCAGTTTGTGGTTGTGGTAGGCATCACCCTATTCCAAAATTCCTTATAGCATTTTGATTTAGATAAGATGTATGTATATTTTATTTAAAAAACTATAAAAAATGATATGCTAAATGGTGATATAAAAGAAAATATTGTAGGATAGGATTGGCAATAATATAATACATGGATCAAAATATCTTGTGCATTGACTATCATTTTGTGCTTTTTCACACTATTATAGAGGAATAGGGACTTGTGGTCAACTGAATATTTCACTGAAGCTCTACGTGATGCACCATGTTATGAGTAGCATATAGCAATAAGTAAAAAAAAAATAGTTTGGGAATTATCACTTGATTGTGATTACCATTTACTTGGACAGTCCTTTTTTGCTTTAGGATTTGGCTCAATGCATCATGACATGGGGTGATGGGGTTAGCTAATAATTGTTGGACCATTTGGTACAAATAAAATGATACTGCAGAGTGAAGGCACTTGAGGGAGAGCTGCCTTCAGTCTACATAAGAAGGGAGGGTTATGAAATGAACATTGTGAATATGTATACACAATGGTGGTGCACAGTGAGCCAGTTCTGTTTTTTGAGCATGCAATAATATTACACCAAACTGCCTTAGAAAATTGAATATGAGCATGCAATGCAAGTGGCTATTTTTTTTGTTGCATCATATTTCGGAGCAGTTAGCATCAGAAAGTCTGTCGGTGGCATTGTTTATTATATTTTATTGTTATGAATATATTCTACCTATTACTACATACTTGCTTCTGCACAATATCTCATGGGAGCAATAATATCTTTGTGTTTCATGCTCAATCACATTATATGTCTGGAATGCTGCAGCTGCCCAAGTCAAATATACGATCTAGCAGTTCTTCTAGACAACCTGCTGTGTCGAGCAATAGGGAAGCATTGTATCCGGGGGTTGACTTAGGTGATCTTTATCATCCTCATGCAGTTGATGTTCCAAAGAAAGATTCAGGAGCTGGACAGAGTTCACCTATTTTGTCATCATCAAAGCAAAAGCATGATTATAGTAGAATCCCTTCCTATCCAAACGCTTTGGAGTCTACCCTTAGAGGCATTGAGAGCCTCCGCTTTGATATTGATGATGGGATGCCTTCTCCATAGCATATTTAGTGGAACATCATATTGGTGGGGGGGGGGGGGATGTATCATAGCGAGCTTATCTCCATCATACTGTGGGAAAACACTTGTCCAAGGTTTTATTTTGGTGTATATAGTAGATCATGCAGATCTCATATCAGATGAAATAACATGGATATATGTATGAATGTATATATATGTGTGTGTGTGCGTGCAATTTTGTATGTATGGATATATGATGAAATAACATGGATATATAGAGAGAAGAAAATGGGAGAGGGAGGGAGAGATAAATTGGTGAAACATCGTGTTGCCAATTTGTGTTGTTTTTTTAAGACTTGGACAGCTATTATTGTGCAATGAATTAGCGTGGACAACAAAGAGATAATTATCACATTGAACATAAGCAACAATAGATTTGGTACACTTGAGAGGTCATCTCAAAACATCGAAACAAAATGTAGTGCTTGCGGATTCAAAATCACATGCAATTTTGTGAATATAAAAAAGGTGTTTATGAAACGGGGATTGTTGGAATGATGGATGCCAATTCTCATAGGATGTTATATTGATAAGTGGGAATTTTGTAGGATGATAATTTAGTTGAATAATGATATATCATTAAAATTGTGGCGAGTTGGTTAATGAGTTGCTAGTAGAGCGGATGCCAATATGCAAGAGTTAATGAGAAAAAATCGTTAATAATATCAATCAACGAAATACAATCATTAAATGAAATGGCATGGTTTCCTCTTCTATTTTTACATTTTACAAACAAAGTTGTGAACTAATTTAAGATTCGATACAATTTGATGGTATTTGATTTTATTTTTCAATGCATTTAAATTTTATTCAATCATTGTGTTCTACAATTTTATTATAGATTTAATAATGTTAGATGGCTTTTGAAGTTTTATTTGACAATGTAACATTCATATTTATGATTGGGGTTCCTCACGGTAATCATCATCAGGTCATTTTGATAAAATTTGATAGTACTTCTCTTGACAGCTTAATTTTTTATTTTAATTTCAATTTTTTTTTGTAATTTATAAACAAGTAACATGCATTTCTTTTCAAATGCTCAACTATCGTGGAAGTCACTATTTTGATGCCATCAAAATGATAGCAATCAGTGATTAATCTTGAAACCAGCTAGAATTCATGATGATACCTGTCATTTTTAAATTTGGTTGTGATAGTCATATTAATATATTGATCATTAAAAATGCAACACTCATATATCTAAAATACCAACAGTAAATTCTTAATTTTGCAAATTGCATAGGAAATAATATTAATTCAAATGTTTCTTAGTAGCAGATATGTTGCATAATAAAAAATATTTATTCTTAAAAAATTTGGCATAATATTAATTTATATGCATGAAAACAGTAAACATGTAAGACTTCATAGCTTTGCTTGTCAATAATTTGGCACCACATAATTTTTTTTTTCATAGGTCTTCAATGGAATTGATGATTGTTCTCAAAATTAATAATAATGAGAATTAGTATCCTTCAATTACTTGAATTATTGTGTGTAAATTCTATCTTGCTTTTGAAGGAAGTCTATTCATCCATGAATGACATATGAAATCTTGAATAATAGTAGTGTGAAATGTGAAGTAATAAGCATACTAGAAAAGAATTGAAGGATATTCTTCAATTTCTAATAAGGTAAATGGTAATGAACCCAGTGAGAAGCCTAAACTAATTATCATGCTTCCTTCAATCCCCTCCAAAATTCTTCCAAAGAAAATATTCAATTTTAAGGGAATAACACCTAAAATCAAAGCATGGTAAAACATGCATAGTTCTCCTAGGATCATATATATATATATAAGGCCATACCTTCTTTTGAGAAAAGCATGAAATCTATATACATTAGGTGAGACATTTGTAACTCCTTGCATCTATAGTAAAAATAGGATTTTGGATACAATATAACTCAGTTAAGGAGACTAGATAAATACTTCATACAATTAGTAATTAAATAGATATAGGGGGAGGGAGAGGGGGAGGGAGAGGGGGAGGGGAAGGGGGAGGGGGAGGGGGAGGGCCTTGATCAATATCATTCCTAGGAGTGGCTGAAATAAAAGCTATATGATTTGTGATTCATTGGAGATTTTTTCTTGTCTCGCAATAAGTAATTAAAAAATCTAGATTGACCATCCTCGATCTCTTTGAAGGAATTATCACAATAGTATTACTTTCTCTAGTCATGCTAATTATCTTATTTTTACTAGGTGACCTTTAGATAGTGAGTATTGACTACTTTCCTATGGAAAATACATTATCTACATAAACAAACTTGGGCATATGCAATTCAAGTGAATGTTAGTAATTTCCCACCAAGCATTTACCTAATCCAAATTAGCCCTAACTTGAGTAATTTATAGGGAATTTATCCTTGTACCCATTGCTATAATCAGCAATCATTTAGACAAGTTTCATGGGTTTTCTCCGAAGTTGTTCACATGACCCATACTATTCAACACTCCTATGAATACCAGGATCATTTGAACCTCTAGGATATATCGGATATCCTTAAGAAATAATTAGTATCTCATGTTTGTCCTCAAACAAACATTACTGATGTCCAATATTCTTAATATTTTTTCATCATCTATCTTAAATAATCCAAAATCCACAGATAAAAATATTACAAATTAATATTGGTTTAGTGTGACATTTAAAGTTGAAGTTGAATCTACTGCCCAATTACTTTCCCGTTATCTTATTGTGGCATAAGTCCTGAATTATATTTTCTTCCAATTAGCCTCATCCAAACTTTCCAACTTTTGATCATTAAAGTCGATTCAAACTGATCCATTGACATTAAAAGATTAATAATTTTTATTTTCCAAGTTAAATAGTTGAAATATTCTAATTTAATCATACCAAGTGAATTATTTTTTTCATCTATCTCAAAGAAATAATTCAGCTCCTGAAAAATAATAATATCAACGATGTCAAAAACAACATTATCTCTAATACCACTTGTTGAAGCTGACTGAGATATAACTCGAAAAACTAAGAATTATCTCGAAGTAAATTCTTGGTCCAACACTTAGGTTATTTTAACATTTTTGGCATCTTTTAAAAAATATTTTAACTCTCAATTAGAAAAATTACATAAAATTCATACTAGAAAACATGTTTCAAGCTTTCAAAATTTTCTATTAAATATGTGCAAATATGTATATTTCAAACAATCTAAAATACATATTTATAATTATATGATTCTATCCAAATATCAAAAATAATAAATCACCATAATTTTCACACAATCACGGTAAATATTTTATCCCCAAAATGAACAAAATATTAATATAATTAAAACATAATTATAAAATGTTCCAATGTCTAAATAATAAAATCAAATAAAATGTAAATGTGATTAAAAATATGTTTAAAATTTTTTTTAATTCTGGATGAGTTTTTAAAGAATTTTGAGCACAACTATCATATCATGAGTATAACATAAGCACAACATGATCTCAGCATCAGCACAAGATGAACAACA